>ML108634.1:0-40535 GCA_003697995.1 Taxidea taxus jeffersonii
ATACTCCTGCCAAAATTGTACAATGTGAATTCATCATGAGGAAGCATGGGCAGTCTATGGAACAACTGGCTAGGGTTCTTCAGAAGTGTCAAGGACACAAAGGGCAAGGGAAGGCTCGGGAGCTGTCTCAAATAAAGGAGACTAAGGAAACATGGCAGCCAAATATACCCTGGTATCTTGGGTGACAAAGACGTCAGTGGGATACTATCTTTGGGGTCACCTGATGAAGCTTGATGAGTAATTTTTGGTGCTACTTTGTCCATTTTGATAAGTCTGAATTATTTCAAAGTGGAAATTAAAAAAATTTAAGCATCATTAAAAAAAATATCATTTTGCAGACTGGTACCCCATGCTAACAGAATGACAATGCGGAAGAAGTAAGGAGGAGATGTGTAAACTGGCTTAGGGAGGCTGGCCATGCAGGGCACAAAGCGGCTTGACCCTAAGAAGCAGGGCTAGAAGCAGATGTGAGAGGAGTTAAATATCACCCCAGAGAGGAAAGTTTTAACTACTGGAGTTAAAGAGTGGGCTCTTGTGTAAAGGAGTGGAGTTAAGAGTGGAGTTAAGAGTGGGCTCTTGTGTAAAGGAGTGGATTCCCCTTCCTTCTCTCCCTCCAAGTTCTGAGAGGCATTTGCTTTTTTTTTTTTTTTAACAGTAAAAATTGTGAGTTTTGTTCCGTTATTTTCATTTGTGTAAGATGATAGTCAAGCCTGGGATGCCTGGGTGGCTCATTTGGTTAAGCGTCTGCCTTTGGCTCAGGTCATGGTCCTGGGACCAAGTCCTGCATCACGCTCCCTGCTCAGCGGGGAGCCTGCTTCTCCCTCTGCCTGTCGCTCCCCCTGCTTTGTTCTTTCTCTCTCTGTCAAATCAATCAATCTTAAAAAAAAAAATTTAAACCCAAAGTGATTTACTGCTGCAGAAGTTAAAAATAATGTACAGAAAATACATTTTGAGATAAAACACAGGTGTGGTAAAACAAACAAATCTGAATCATTTTGTTTCTGCATTCTCCTCCCTGCCTCCCCTGTCCTAGTCCTATTCTCCCATGTCCCATTTGTCACCTGCCAGTTCTTTTTTTTTTCCTTAAGCTTTTATTTAAATTCCAGTTGGTTTACATACAGCGTAATACTAGTTTCAGGCATAGAACTGAGTGATTCAGCACTTACCTACAACATTTTATTCTCATCCAAGTGCCCTCCTTAATTCCCATCACCTATTTCACCCATCCCCCACCCACCTCTCCTCTGTTATCATCAGTTTGTCCCTATAGTTAAGAGTCTCTCTTGGTTTGCCTCTACCCCCACCCCATGTTCATTTATTTTGTTTCTTGAATTTCACACATGAGTGAAATCATATGGTATTTGTCTTTCTCTGACTGACTTATTTTGCTTAGCATTATACTCTCTAGCTCCATCCATGTCATTGCAAATGGCAAGCTTTCATTATTTTTGATGGCTGAGTAATATTCCATTATATCTCTAAACCACATCTTCTTTATCCATTCAGCTGTTGATGGAATTTGGACTCTTACCATAGTTTGGCTGTTGTTGATAATAATGCTGCTATAACTATTAAGATGCATGTATTCCTTTAAATTAGTATTTTTGTATTCTTTGGGCCAATACCTAGCACTGTAGTTGCTGGGTTGTAGGGTAGCTCTATTTTAACTTTTTGAGGAACCTCTATACTGTTTTCCACAGTAGCTTCCCCAGTTTGCATTCCCACAGTGCAAGAGAGTTCTTCTTTCTCTGCATCCTTGCCAGCATGTGTTCTTTCTTGTGAAGCACAAATCTTCTAAGATGAAATCAAAATGAAATAGAAAAAGGGCATCAACCCTTCTGTGGATTTGCCAGCTGGTACTTGCAGAAGAGAGAGACGCACATGCTATGCCACCACTTTTAGGGCCTGCAGAATAAACTAAACCCCGACAGCTCTGAGGCCATCCCCTCTGGCAAGGTTCTACTTTAGACACATATGTCTGGCTTCGGTAAGATAACTGAGCAGTAAATCAGGGAACATGGGAGAGGAGAGGTGGAAAAGAGATTCTCAGCTCTCTTCTCTGTTCCCAAACCTACAAGGGGCCTGGCCCATCTTCAGCCTTCCATATTGCTTCCCTTTAATTAACTGCAAAAGACTAGGCTCAGCTGTTCATTGGACTCAAGCAGAAATGTATATCTGTCTATTTATTCATTGGTTCATTTAACAAGTTGGTTGGATGCCAAGTGTGGAGTGGACTGGAGGAGAAGATGAGATACAACAAGCACAAAATTTTATCGCTTTGAACATTTTAGTCCAGCACAATGACTTCCAAGCACCAGTCCTAAATCATTGATTGTGTGGGGCCAGCCTGCAGGAAAATGGGAAAAGTAAGGACCATGTGGTTTAGAAAGGTTAGTCAATACAGTGTTAGGAGGGATTGTTTTATATTTTTTTTACTTTTTTAAAGATTTTATTTATTTGTCAGAGAGAGAAAGAGCATGCAGGCAGGAGGAGTGGCAGGCAGAACAGGCAGAGGGAGAAGCAAGCTCCCTGCTGAGCAGGGAGCTGGATGTGGGACTTGATCCCTGGGCCCTGGGATCATGACTTGAGCTGAAGGCAGATACCCAACCAACTGAGCCACCCAGGCATCCTGGATTGTTTTATATTCTAAAAGTATGTTCTTCCAGCAACTTTCTTTCTTTCTTTCTTTTTTGGGAAAGTCTTCCCAGATAACACATACATTTATTTATTTATTTATTTAAATTTATTTTACTTATTTTGTTTATTTTTCAGTGTTCCAAGATTCATTGTTTATGCACCACACCCTGTGCTCCATGCAGTACACGCCCTCCTTAATACCCACTACCAGGCCCTCCCCAACCCCCCCAACCCTCCCCCCCCAAACCCCACAGTTTGTTTCTGAGTCCACAATCTGTCATGGATCGTCTCCCCACTCCGGTTTCCCCCAACTCCCTTCTCCTCTCCTTCTCCCAATGTTCTCTGTGTTATTCCTTATGCTCCACAGGTAAGTGAAACCATATGATAATTGAGTCTCTCGGCTTGACTTATTTCACTCAGCATAATCTCCTCCAGTCCCATCCATGCTGATAGAAAAGTTGGGTATTCATCCTTTCTAATGGAGGCATAATACTCCACTGTATTTATGGATCACATATTCTTTATCCATTCATCTGTTGAAGGGCATCTGGGCTCTTTCCACAGTTTGGCGACTGTGGTCATTGCTGGTATGAACGTTGGGGTATCTTTGGGACAAATACCCAGTAGTGAAATTGCAGGGTCATAGGGTAGCTCTATTTTTAACTTCTTTTTTAAAAAGATTTTATTTATTTATTTGACAGAGAAAGATCACAAGTAGGCAGAGCAGCAAGCAGAGAGAGAGGGGGAAGCAGACTCCCTGCTGAGCAGAGAGCCCAATGCGGGGCTCCATCCCAGTACCCTGAGATCATGACCTGAGTTGAAGGCAGAGGCTCAACCCACTGAGCCACCCAGGTGCTCCTCTATTTTTTAATTTCTTAAGGAATATCTACACTGTTTTCCGAAGTGGCTGCACCAACTTGCATTCCCACCAATAGTGTAAGAGGATTCCCCTTTCTCCACATCCCCTCCAACACTTATTGGTTACTGTCTTGTTCATTTTGGCCATTCTAACTGGTGTAAGGTGGTATCTCAATGTGGTTTTGATTTGAATCTCCCTGATGGCTAATGATGATGAAATTTTTTTCATGTGTCTGTAGCCATGAACAATTGTTAGCATTTGTCCATGTCTTCTGCCCACTTTTTGACATGATTATCTGTTTTGTGTGTGTTGAGTTTGAGGAGTTCTTTATAGATCTTGGATATCAGCCCTTTGTAGTGTCATTTGCAAATATCTTCTCCCATTCTGTGGGTTGCCTCTTTGTTTTGTAGTCCAGCTACTTTCAGTAAAATGCCCTTTTATTAAATTATGAAATGTAGTAAGGCTGAATCCTGATGCAACTCTGGTTCTGTTTTCCTTTGTCTTCTCCATGGTACCTATCTAGGACAGATACGTCAGAAGACAATCCTAGTTACTGGCTAGAAGTTCAAAACCTAAAGTAGAACTTTCAGTCCCGACCTTAGAGGTCACAAGATTCTTGCTTCCAAATTTGAACTGATTTCATTTCCAAATTTGAAACATCAAATATGAAATGTGGTCTCACCTGGGGCTTTTATCATGAGAACATAAAATTTTTTTTTTTTAAGATTTTATTTATTTGAAAGACAGAGATCACAAGTAGGCAGAGAGGCGGCAGAGAGAGAAGGGGGAAGAAGGCTCCCTGCTAAGCAGAGAGCCCAATGTGGGGCTCGATCCCAGGACCCTGGGATCATGACCCGAGCCGAAGGCAGAGGCTTTAACCCACTGAGCCACCCAGGCGCCCCGAACATACAATTTTTTAGGGAAAAAATATATAAGCATGAGTATGTGCTAAATACTTAGTTTTTTGAACAGAATTCCATTTGAATATGTATAAAAGAATATATATATTTATTACACATATTTTTAATTTCATATAAATACTTTATATATATATTTCACTCCAGTTTATTTAATTTTTAAATCTTTAAGTACTTCATTAAGTATATCCTTGAGTCATTAGCAAATATTCTTGGCTTTTCAATTTTCTCTAGCACTTTTCCATGTGTTTCATTGATTTCAAAGCAGCTGTTGAATTTTAAATAGTTCATTAAAAATTATGTGTCCAGCAGAGGGATGAAAATTGTTGCTTGGCTTATGTACAAATGACTAAGATAAATATTTAAAATGTCTTAGTGATGAAAGTATTATCTTTATTTCTCAAAAGATACAACTACCAAAACACATTTTTCTTAATATTTTAGAAATGCATTAGGGTTAGTGGATGTTCTAAATAACCTTGAGCCATTTGGAAGAATGCTTTTTAATAATATTATTTATCTCCCACAAAATAAATACTCCAGAAAGGCTAGTACTTCTATCCCTAATCCAGTAAATTCTGGAATTGACTCTGTCATAAAAATCCATTATTTCCAGTTCAAATAAAATAATCATTGAAACAAAGTAATAACTGATTTTAAAAAAAGATTTTACTTAGTTATTTGATAGACAGAGATCACAAGTAGGCAGAGAGGCAGGCAGAGGGGAGAGAGGAGGAAGCAGCATCCCTGCTGAGCAGAGTGCCCGATGGGATGAGATGTGGGGCTCCATCCCAGGACCCTGGGATCATGACCTGAGCCGAAGGCAGAGGCTTTAACCCACTGAGCCACCCAGGCACCCCAATAATTGATTTTTTAAATATAAAATTTAAATTTAAATTGGTTTTTAATTTCTAAATTTGCCAAAAACTGTTTTAGGTTCCCATGGATAACATTTATCCTGAATAGCATTATAAATCAAAGGGTTTACTGTTAATCTATTTCATGATTAGACTAGTATTTCTCAAATTTGAGTAACCCAAAGAGATCTTTAAGAGGAAGAAAATTATCAAGGATCCCAGAGTTGATGTAGATCATTTTGATGTCATTGTAATTTTGGTAATTTTTATATGTGTGTAGCTTAGACACCCATGTAAAACCTAAGCACATATACACATTAAGCTCAAAATTGTAAGGCCAGTACAATTTCAATTGACAATATTTATTTGCTGGATGATGTTTTGCTGAAATTAAAAAGCACATGTTAAGGTTGATAACGCAAACGTTTTGTCACTGTTTTACTTGATATTTTTATTTTGAGCTTGGTGAATCATCATCTGAATCATTGTCATTACCAAAGTTGGTTATTTATTTCTTTATTTTAAAAAAAGTGAATTTGGGGACACCAGCATGGCTCAGGGATCCTGGAATCAAGCCCTGCATCTAGCTCCCTGCTCAGTGGGGAGCCTGCTTCTTCCTCTCCTTCTGCAGCTCCTCCTGCTTGTGCTCTCTCCCTCTTTCTCTCTTTCTGTCAAATAATAAAACCTTAAAAAAGTAATAGAAATAAAAATTTAAAAAGTATTCTGTTTTTAACCACTACAGTTGGAGGAACAATCAAGTTAATTATTCCCTACAAAATGCAAGAGAGAAAAATTTGAAAATACCATTCACTGAAAATCCTTCATTGTATATTTACTTTTATATATACTGTTTGTACTCTATTGCAAGTTTGTACCTACAAAGGCAGAATCAGAGCAATATTTCTTTTCTTTTTTTTTTTTTTTTAAAGATTTATTTATTTATTTATTTGACAGACAGAGATCACAAGGAGGCAGAGAGGCAAGCAGAGAGAGAGAGAGAGGAGGAAGCAGGCTCCCCGCTGAGCAGAGAGCCTGATGCGGGGCTCGATCCCAAGACCTTGGGACCATGACCTGAGCCGAAGGCAGAGGCTTTAACCCACTGAGCCACCCAGGTGCCCCGCAATATTTCTACTTTACAGTATCAACTGAGAACTGGTGGGATGGGCTGAGCAGGTTCTTTGGAGCCACTAAATCTTCTTTTAATTATAAGTCCTGTGAAAGCACAACTGTCCTACCACAAATCTCTATTCCAACTACTGTAAAATTTTTGTTTAGTGAACCAAAGCATCATTTATCTTATTTGGCTCCAACGAAAGCTTTTCATGTTTAAGCTCACCTCTATTGTGTTTCCAATAGTACTTTATTTTCTACACTGGTTTGTTTTCATAATATCAGATCAAGTCTTGACTATTAAATATTTTAAGAAACCTAAGGCTTATTCTTGAGAATATCTTGCATTTGCAAATTATGCAAATTGTGACTGAAAGATGGAAGCTAGTTTTATCTGTATAACTGTTGAGAAAATCCAAGTTAAGAACAATGGTAGTGCAGGGTGATGATTGACATTTTGACTTTAGAAGCTGTTAATAATCCAAGAGGAGGGGCGTCTGGGTGGCTCAGTGGGTTAAGCCTCTGCCTTCAGCTCCGGTCATGATCCCAGGGTTCTGGGATCGAGCCCTGCATCGGGCTCTCTGCTTAGCAGGGAGCCTGCTTCCTCCTCTCTCTCTGCCTGCCTCTCTGCCTACTTTTGATCTTGGTCAAATAAATAAATAAAATATTAAAAAAATAATCTAAGAGGGCTAGACATGTTTACCAATACACGGCAAGGCAA
Organism: Taxidea taxus jeffersonii; assembly: GCA_003697995.1. Taxonomy (NCBI): domain Eukaryota; kingdom Metazoa; phylum Chordata; class Mammalia; order Carnivora; family Mustelidae; genus Taxidea; species Taxidea taxus. The sequence goes on from ML108634.1 coordinate 7,102, forward strand.
ACTGTGTCATTTCAGACAACCCTGTGACACCAGTGTGATAGTGTCATGTGCAGTGGTTGGCACCGAAGTCCTCTAGCTCTCTTTGGAAATAACATATAGTCTTCGAGATGACCCAGGATATGCTCTTTATTAAAGTTTTAGGCTTATCATAGAGAATATAAGGAAAAATGGAAATTATAGTTGAAAGTAGGAACCTCCTCAGAGTTTTAACTGATTTGAGAAATCCTGGTTTAGAGCATATAAGTAAAATTGCTTTGAAAACTATTATGTGTTCACAAGTGCCATTATTATTAGGAAACAAATAGAGTTGGAAAAGTCTGGAATTAATATTTTTTTTTAAAGATTTTATTTATTTATTTGTCAGAGAGAGTGAGCACAAGCAGAGTGGCAGGCAGAGGGAGAAGCAGGCTCCTCGCTGAGCAAGGAGCCCGATGTGGGACTCGATCCCAGGACGCTGGGATCATGACCTGAGCCGAAGGCAGCTGCTTAACCAACTGAGCCACCCAGGTGTCCCTGGAATTAATATTTTTTAAAAGATTTTATTTGTTTATTTGACAGAGAGAGAGATCACAGGCAGGCAGAGAGGCAGGCAGAGAGGAGGAAGCAGGCTCCCGCTGAGCAGAGAGCCCGATGCGGGGCTCGATTCCAGGACCCTGAGATCATGACCTGAGCCGAAGGCAGAGGCTTTAGCCCACTGAGCCACCCAGGCACCCCTGGAATTAATATTTTTTATAATATAAAAATGTTTGGGGACGCCTGGGTGGCCTGGGTGGGTGAAATATAATAGTGGATTTTTCTAACACTGGACTCTTCTTGAATTTCTGTAATAAATCCCCCTTCAGGGGCGTGTGGGTGGCTCAGTCAGTTAAGCATCTGCCTTTGGCTCGGGCTGTGATCTCAGGGTCCTGGGATCGAGCCCCGCATAGGGCTCTCTGCTCAGCGGGAGCCTGCTTCCTCCTCTCTGCCTGCCTCTCTGCCTGCCTGTGATCTCTCTCTCTGTCAAATAAATAAGTGAATGAAATCTTTAAAAAAAAAATGTTTGGATTAACCCTACATAGCAAACAGAAGATTCCCACAGTTAAGGTCATTACACAGAGTTTCCAGGAAAACACCTGCTCCTTTCGCTCCCCTGGAAAAAGCACAAAACACCCTGATTCCTTCAAAAAGTTACTCTGAGGAAAACTAACTTGGTTTTAAGAGTTGCCTGTGTGGCTGGGCCTTTGCGGGGGTTAGGAGGGGAGGCAGTGGGTGTTGAATTGGGTGCAAAGAAGCCCCTGGGAAAGAGACTGGATATGTGATTTTTGAGCCCACTGCCTGGGGCCTCAGGAAGTAGAGAAGACTGGACAGAGAGTAGCAGGTGCGAAGCCCATGTAGGGTAGAGTCCCAAGTACATAGTACATTGCTTCTGAGCCACTGACCCTAAAACATTTAACCTCATAGGGAAAGATCATGTTCCTTCTAGATGGATGATATTTTTAACCACATGGGACCTTGACTGACAGATTGTGTTTTATTGTTCAAAGAGAAGGACATGGGGATGATGTGATTCCACAGGTGCTAGGAAGGTCCCTTTCCCTCTCTCTACTTTGGATAACCCTGAACATTGATCCTCAAGTGTTCAGATGAGTCAAAGATTTATTTTTTTACTTCTTTATTTCCATTTTTCTGAAATGTTAACGTTCTCGGCTAGATAATGATTTTAACTTTTAGACGGGATTACCAGTCAGTTAGTCAAGTTGGAACTAAATCTTGGCATCACAGCAGGATCATATTTACACTTACTTCAGTTTCCAAAACTCAGCCAACTGAGAGAAAATATTTTCATCAGGAATTTCAATGGGAAAGCCAAAATCTGGAGTAAAAACACATCTTCTGTGAAGGATTACGTCATCGAGCGTATGAGGGCCCATCTGGAATTAGGGATAAATACAGGACTTCAGTTCAGTTCAGCAGAGAGCTATAGGATAGCCGTCCGTGCCAGGAACGGTGGCAGAGGCAGGAGTACAAAACCGAACAAGATAGTCGGCCTGGTCTCAAGGAGCTCATGGTTTTATAACTAGTCTCACAGTGGAAATTTAAATATTCAGAGTGCAAAGAGAAACCAATGTTGCTGAGATCTTGTTAAATTCACGTGAACTCACCAGTTCACTTCAGCAGGTTATATGGACAGTGTATTGGAAAATGTTATCAATTATAGAGCATAAGGCTAAATTGTATTTGAGGATAGTTTTTTGGTGACTTGGATTCTTATGTTCCCATTCTTTAGTTAAATTCCTTTGAACACAAATAAGGTAATTCTAAGTGGATGGGTCTAGCACAGAGGATTCCAGTCCACTTATTTTAAGTAGGGTGGGGTGCCTGGGTGGCTCAGTGGGTTAAGCCTCTGCCTTCGGCTCAGGTCATGATCTCAGGATCCTGGGATTGAGTCCCACATCTGGCTCTCCACTCAGCGGGGAGCCTGTTTCCTCCTCTCTCTCTCTGCCTGCCTCTCTGCCTACTTCTGATCTCTCTCTGTCAAATAAATTAGAAATTTAAAAAAAATTTAGGGAAAGAACAATAGAGACATTCTACTAAGTTGTTAGGTACCAAGTTGGGTTGTGTGCTTACCTAAAAGATGTATTTCTCCCTATTTTAAAAAAAAATTATTTATTTCAAGAGAGAGAAAGAATGCACGAAGGGGTCAGGCAGAGGGAGAGGGGGAGACAGAATCTCAAGCAGACTCTGTGCTGAGCGAGGAGCCCAAGGTAGGACTCAATCTGACCACCTTGAGATCATGACCTGAGCCAAAACCAGGAGTAGGATGATTAACTGACTGAGCCACCCAGGTGCCCAGAAATGGGTATTTCTTACAGTCTTCAGATACCCTGAGCTGGCATAAATAATTAAAACTGTAATAAAATAAATTCTGCCAAAAATTAATCTGACACAGAGCAATGAAATGCCTAAAGTTATGGTGCATAGGGTTACCTATAAATAATAAGTAGTGCTCATAAATGCTAGTTTCCAAAATTATTTCCATATGGCTAAACCAAGGTCAGATTTTTTTCCTGTTGTTCATTATTAGTCTTCTATATTTATAAATAGCACCAAGAGTGAAGAGTTTTATTGGATATTTTCATGAAATTCATTTTGCACCCCTCATTCACCTCTCCACACACTCACTATATGGATAAACTCAATGCAGAGGTATTGGATTAAACCCTACATAGTTCCTATCCCTCCCATGTCTCCATCTTCAGCCCCAGACCCAGATTCAGGATGTTGTGCTGAACTCCTACTATGCTACCCCAGAGAGAGGGCCAGATTAGTACATTCAACCTTGAGATATCTGGGTGCTGAAAAGCCCCAGGCAGGACAGACTTCAGGGGAGGCTCAGGCAACCCCTACTACTGGCTTATTATAGCAAGGAGTAGATGACACTGGCAAGTGGGGGTGAAAATTAAGCGGTGATGACTCTCAGTAAAAAGTACCTGGACCTTGGCACCTGCATGATTCAGAGTTGAGGAAAACAAGAGGACCTGTGTTGTCAGAGTGAGCTCCAGGTCCCAGGACTATGGATGGAGGTGGCAGGGACCTCCCACTAAGCCTTCATCGGTCCATGCTTGGAAATCTCAGTCCCTGTCCCAATGTCAGATCTGTCTTGGGTCCAAAAAGGAGAGAGAGGAGGCATAAGAGTCTTGGAGGGATAGGAAGTGAGGATGAGATGCTGGGTGGAGGGGGTAAGAAATAGAAGTAAAAACTATCACAAATATTTCCCAATGGGACAGTACATGTGGGAAGATTTTACTTTCCATATTTCTTTGGCTGTCTCCCTGCTGTGTTTATTCCTTTCCTTTTTAAAATTGCCCCTATACATATATGTATTGCTTAAAGAAGAAGACTAAAGGAACATACATGTGCCCCTGATAGAACATAAGCACGGGAATAGGACCAGAACCTACAAAGCCCCATGTACCCAAACAGTGTGTCCTCCTCCTTCCCACTCTTAGTTAACCACTATATTTTTAAGATTTATTAGGGAGAGTGCATGAGCAATTGGGGGGAGGGGCAGAAGAAGAGGGAGAAAATGTCAAGCAGACTCCCCACTGAGTGTGAGCTGGACACAGGCCTTGATCTCATGACCCTGAGATCACGACCTGAGCTGAAATCAAGAGTTGGATGCTTAACTGACTGAGCCACCCAGGCGTCCCAGTTAACTACTATCTTGAGTTGAGTTTGATATGGATCACTCTCTAGCTTGCTTTTTTTTTTTTTTTAAGTTTTGTGTTTATTTAAGTAATCTCTAAAAAAAAAAAAAAGAAAAAGAAAAAAGTAATGTCTATACCCAACGTGGGGCTCCCACTTATGACCCCTATCAAGAGTCTCAAGCTCTTCTCACTGAGCCAGCCAGGTGCCACACTCTCTTGCTCTCCTGATAATTTTCCACCTGCATTATATATCCCTGAACAATGTATTATTTCTTTTTTTTTAAGCTTTTATATAAAGGCTGAATTACATTCAACAAGAGACAGATGGCATACTCAAAAGAGACTAATTGAAGGACAGAATTGGCAGAGACTATTTACATAGGTGTGGGAGTAGGGAACCATAACGGATAGATAGTGCAACCATAAGGGATAGATAGTGCAACCAAGTGGGACTTAATTGAAGTTGATATGTTACTGAATGGGAACCTGAAAAGTAGAGGGAAGGGAGCTGCCCCAGATCAAGGGTGAGAGAGTCCTTTAAAGTTGGTCACCTTGTGGGACGCCTGGGTGGCTCAGTTGGTTAAGCAGCTGCCTTCGGCTCACGTCATGATCCTGGCGTCCTGGGATCAAGTCCCACATTGGGCTCCTTGCTTGGCAGGGAGCCTGCTTCTCCCTCTGCCTCTGCCTGCCACTCTGTCTGCCTGTGCTCATTCTCTCTCTCAAAAGTTGGTCACCTTGAAAGAGCAAGGACAGGTTGAAGACACAGCTTTGCAGGGAGGCAGCTAGTGGAATAAATACTTTGATCTCATGTTCTTCTCTCCTTCCCATCTCCTTTTGGCATTCTCTAATTGACTTTAGAAGTTCTGGGAGCAGGGACACTTGGCTGGCTCAGTTGGTAGAGCATGTGACTCTTGATCTGAGGGTTGTGAGTTTGAGCCCTGTGTTGGGTTCAGAGATTACTTAAAAATAAAATATTTTTTAAAAAGTGCTGGAAGCAGAAGGCAGAAGGGACAGGTAGACATATGGTCTATGTTAGTCAGGAGCAGAGAGCATGGGTGGTGGGGTGGGTGGGAATGTAAGGTGAGGGGTGGAATGGAAGAGATCTGGTACATAGATATATATTACTGTGGCATTTTCTTCAGCATTACATATCTGAGATTCATGTTGATATATTTACTTGTAGTTCATTTCATCCTGGTGTTAGTATTTCTTTATTATTTTATTTTAAAAGTTTTATTATTTTTTGAGAGAGAGCAAGAGAGGGCAGGAGGGGAAAGGGAGGAGGAAGAGAGAATCTCAAGCAGACTCTGTGCTGAGTACTAAGCCTAACATGGGGCTTGATCTCACAACCCTAGATCATGACCTGAGCCAAAACCAAGATCTGCTGCTTAACCTACTGAGCCACCCAGGTTCCCCTCTTTATTTTTTTAATTTTAGTTCCAATGTAGTTAGCATACAGTGTTATATTAGTGTCAGGTGTACAGTATAGTGACTCAACAGTTCCATATGTTCCTTGGTGCTCATCATGATAAATGTTCTCTTAGTTCCCTTCACCTATTTTACCTATCCCCCTACCCAATTCCCCTCTGGTAACCATCTGTTCTCTATGGTTAAGAGTCTGTTTTTTGGTTTGTTCCTTTTCCCCCTTTGTTTATTTGTTTGTTTTGTTTCTTAAATTCCACATATGAGTGAAATCACATGGTATTTGCCTTTCTCTGATTTCACATAACTTAATATACTCTAGATCCATCCATGTTGTTGAAAATGTGTAGTTCATTTTCACTTTTATTTTTTTTTAAATTTCACTGTGAATTGACTACAATTTATTTACCTATTTTCCTGATAATGGGTAGTTTTCAGTGTTTCAGTATCTTAATGTTATGAACATTCTTAATGTTTTTTGACATCTTTGCATGAAAATCTCTCTAGGGAATATGATTAGAGTAGAATTATTGTACAGAGACAAAGGGTTAAATTAACCAGATGATATCAAATTGTTTGCAAAATTAGTTGTACCAATTAATACTCCTACCTACAGTGTATGAGTTCCTTGTCAATACTTGATATTTCAGGGGCGCCTGGGTGGCTCAGTGGGCTAAAGCCTCTGCCCTCGGCTCAGGTTATGATCCCAGGGTCCTGGGATCAAGCCCCACATCGGGCTCTCTGCTCAGCAGGAAGCCTGCTTCCTCCCTCTCTCTCTGCCTGCCTCTCTGCCTACTTGTGATCTCTGTCTGTCAAATAAATAAATAAATAAAATCTTTTAAAAAATACTTGATATTTCAGATTTAAAAATTTTTTTCCATCTAGTGTGTGTAGATTATTATTTCACCGTGGGTTTATTTATTTATTTATTTACTTACTTACTTACTTACTTATTTACTTACTTACTTACTTGACAGACAGAGATCAGAAGTAGGCAGAGAGACAGGCAGAGAGAGAGAGGAGGAAGCAGGCTCCCTGCGGAGCAGAGAGCCTGATGCGGGGCTTGATCCCAGAACCCTGGGATCATGACCTGAGCTGAAGGCAGAGGCTTTAACCCACTGAGCCACCCAGGCGCCCCTCACTGTGGTTTTAATTTGCATTTCCTCAGTTGCTAATGTGGTTGCACATATTTTTGTGTGTTTATTGGTCATTTATGTTTCCTCTGTTGTGAAATACCTGTTCAGGGTTCTTTCCTCCCTCTCTTCCCTGTGTTTTTATCTTTTTTTTCTATTGATTTTATTCTGACACTAATCCTAGGTTAATTATATTTGATAACTTTCTCTTCCCAATTTGATGGTGTATTTTTATGTGTTTTTAAAACTTAAGTTCTTAATTTTAATGTGGTTGAAATGATCAATCTTCCCATTTTAGGCATGTGCTTTTTAAGAAAATTGTGTTAAATAGACATAATGTAAAGCTTACCACTTTAACCATTTTATAATGTACAGTTGAGTGGCCTTAAGTATATTCACATTATTGTACAACCATCACCACCATTCATCTCCAGAGTGGCTGTGCTTTTTCTTAATGTTTTGTTTAAGAAAGTCTTGGCTTTATTAAGACCACCCTTATATTTGCTCTAAATTCTTAAAATTTTGCCTTTCACATGTAAGTTATTGAACCATCTGGAATTGAGTTTTGTTTGTAGTGGGAGGTAGGAAACACATTTTCTCCCATATAGATAGCCAGTTGTCCCAGCACCATTTATAGCTGTCCATTTTCTCTGCATCAGGCTATACAGTAGATGTTTGTATACCAAGTTTCTTCATAGGTGTGGGTCCATTTCTGCTTTCTCTTTTCTGTTTTTTTGGTTGATCTGTCTATTCCTGGCCCAATTTCACATTGTCTTAAATAGAAGGGAACTATGATATGCCTTCTGTCTTTCTGAAATTCTATTCTCCTAAAGATGCATGTAACAAAATCCCCAATTTTCTTCTGGTTTCTGCTTCATGGTCATGTCCATAGCCAGCCTTTCCTGGCTACCCTTTCTAAAATTTCAGTGCCTCCTCTAAAAATGTTATACCCTCTTACTGTGCTTTTTTCTTTCTGCTTAGCAGTTATTATCTAACATAATGATGTATATACTTCTCTTGTTAGTTGTCTCTCTTTCCCACTAGAAGAAAAGGATTATGAGGGCAGGGATTTTGGCTGTTTCATCACTTTTGTGTCCATTATGCAAACACATTGCCTGGCACTCAGTAGGTACTGAATTAGTATTTCTAAAACAAATCATATAAGGTTGGAAACAGTCAACAAAACCAAAAGGCAACTGACATAGTGGGAGAAGATATTTGCAAATGACATATCAGATAAAGGGCTAGTATTCAAAATCTATAAAGAACTTATCAAACTCAACACCCAAAGAACAAATAATCCAATCAAGAAATGGGCGGAAAACATGAACAGACATTTCTGCAAAGAAGACATCCAGATGGCCAACAGACACGTGAAAAAGTGCTCAACATTACTCAGCATCAGGGAAATACAAATCAAAAACCGCAATGAGATACCACCTCACACCAGTCAGAATGGCTGAAATTAACAAGTCAGGAAACGACAGATGTTGGCTATTTTGCAGAGAAAGGGGAACTCTCCTACACTGTTGGTGGGAATACAGGCTGATGCAGCCACTCTGGAAAACTGCATGGAGGTTTCTCAAAAAGTTGAAGATAGAGCTACCCTACAACCCAGCAATCACACTACTGGGTATTTACCCTAAGGATACGGATGTAATGATCTGAAGGAGCGTGTGCACCTGAATGTTCATAGCAGCAATGTCCACAATAGCCAAACTATGGAAAGAACTTAGATATCCATCAACAGATGAATGGATAAACAAGATGTGGTATATATACACAATGGAATACTATGCAGCCATCAAAAGAAATGAAATCTTGCCATTTGCAACGATGTGGATGGAACTAGAGGGTATTATGCCGAGTGAAATAAGTCAATCAGAGAAAGGCAATTATATGATCTCCCTGATAGGAGGAATTTGGGAGGGGCATGTTTGGGGGGTAGGGAAGGAAAAAATGAAGATGGTATCTGGAGGGAGACAAAACATAAGAGACTTTTAATCTGAGAAAACAAACTAGAGGGGGGCTGGGGGAAGGGGTAGGGAGAGGGTTGTGGGGTTATGGACATTGGGGAAGGTATGTGCTATGGTGAGTGCTGTGAAGTGTGTAAACCTGGCAATTCACAGACCTGTACCCCTGGGGCAAATAATACATTATATATTAATAAAAAATAAAAATGAAAGGGGATTAAGGAAAACAAAACCAAACCAAACCCAAATCATATAAGGTTGATATGTGAAAGGGTCATCTTCCCCTCCTGTACTTCCCCTTACAAATACACTTTTTCTCTAATTCTCTCACTCCTTGATGCTGGATGAATAAAAGCAATCTGAAGCAAGAAAGAACAAAGTGCTCCTTTAGGTTTTTTTCCTTGCCATATCCCAGAAGTGGTTTGTGAAATGAAAGGGTAGAGGGATCGGTGTTGGATAACTGTGTAGTATTTTCTGGGTTGGCTCTCCTGCTGGAAATCCCTCCTGTCTTTGCTTTCCATGGCAAGCAGAGCTGGCTGGACCTAGAGTTTATAGAGTCCTTACTGTGTAAGGAAGTGTACCACACCTTTGATTTTTAGGGCAGCACACCCTGCACAGGAGAGGAACAAACACTCACTTTGTCTTATCAAGCACGGCAACTGAAATTTTAGTTGTAAGGGTGACATACTACAGGACAGAACTCTTGGAGCTGTGGAGTCATCTAAGAGTGAATGCCCTATGAGGCAGTCTGCCTGTAGCTGGGTAAGTCCAGAAAAGCACCCAAGTGAGCAGTGATGATTCATGGAAATTTCATCAGAGATGGTACTCTGTGCTTATTATAGGCTAAACTGGGGAGCCAAGTCATTCTGGAAGGAATGTGTATGGAGTTTTCAGATGAGGACTTGAAGTTTTATATGTTGGATTCAAACCTTTGATTCAAACCATCTGTTGTATGTCAGGCTGAACCCATCACTTTTTTTAAATGTGCCTTTCATATTTTACATTAATTCAGTATAATAAATATTTGTTGGTGGTCCTTGGAGTGCCATACACTGGGGTTACAAAGATGAATGACCTACTGGTCCCTGTTTTTGAGATGTTTATGGTCTAAATGGAAGTAAAACTTGTGTGTTTATATGTGTTTTTCCTCCCCCGGATTGTGAGGTTGAGGTCTATAATTTATATGCATCTTGGTTGCCATGGCTGAGCATTGTGTTAATCCATTTCTTTTTGATGAGATAAATATACAAAAGAGCTTGCCGTGACTTACCAAATATGGTTACTGAAATGTATAATGTTGTGCATTATTGGCACTGTGATGTGTAGGTGTATATTACAGTTGCCTCTGAATACAGAAAACACTCTACATGGTGAGGTGATGACCACCGGAGGGTATTCTGAGGAGTGTGTTCATCAAATCATTCAGTGGTTCATATTCTCAGAAGATTAAGAACCTATGTAGTATAGGGCTTTGACTAGAAGAATTATGCTATATAGAATTACAAAGAACATGGTGGGTTAAGTGAGGAGCAGCCCAGGTGGCATAAGCAAAGGCTCTAGAGGATGGAGGAAGGCAGCACCTGACTACTTGAAGGATAGGTAGAATTCTTACAGAAGGGTTGGTTAGGGCTTTTAAAAAATGTTCTATTTATTTATTTTACAGAGAGAGAGAGAGACCACAAGTAGGCAGAGGAACAGAGAGAGAGAGAGAGAGAAGCAGGCTCCCTGCTGAGCAGAGAGCCCAAGGTGGGGCTCAATCCCAGGACCCTGAGATCATGAGTTGAGCTGAAGACAGAGGCTTTAACCCACTGAGCCACCCAGGTGCCCCTGGTTAGGGCTTTTGAAGTGGAAGCATCACCACAAAGAGAGACACAAGACAGGGAAGTGCAAGGCATTTTGGGAAAGAGTATTTCAGAGCATAGGCTGGAGGGCAGTGGTAGGCAATAAAGTCATTAAATCTTGGGACCACGCTGTAGAAAGCCTTTAAATGTTTTTGAGTGATTAAAACAGAACTTTAGAAATACCATAAAATGCCCCTATAGTCTGCCTCACTGCCAGTGGCTTAGTTGCCACTAACGTAAAGCAGTTTTATGTTGTAGTAGACTATATTTTTTAATAGTCCAAAGAATTATTTATTATTTTATTATTATTTTTAAAAGATTTTATTTATTTATTTGACACAGAGAGAGATCACAAGTAGGCAGAGAGGCAGGCAGAGACGGGGTGGGGAGGGGTGGGGGAGGAAGACTCCCTGCTGAGCAGAGAGCCCAAGGTGGGGCTCAATCCCAGGACCCTGAGATCATGACCTGAGCGAAGGCAGAGGCTTTAACCCACTGAGCCACGGAGGCACCCCCCAAAGAATTATTTAAAAGATATCAACTATTGTAGAGAAATGGGTATTGACATTTAAAGTAAAGGTGGGCAAATTTAAGACTGAACTGAGGACAAAGCTAAAAAAAGTTAAATAAAAACTAGGTATAGCTCAGAGTGGCTTCCTTGCACCTCAAATTTTGGTTGCAAAGGCTGCAATCTGCCCAGATTGCAGGAGTCGGGGAGTTTGGGGATAGGTGCACAAGTGGAGGGACAAAGAGTTGCAGAGGGCCGCCTCCTTGTGGAAGTCAGAAGCATTGCAGAAAAATGTTATTGGCATGTCAAAATCATCTTTCTTTCATTCTTTCTCATCAAACATGAAGTTTTATTGCTTAAAACAAAATGTTCACAGTGTTTGTCCCTGAGTGACAGTATAAGCAGATAGCAGCATCATAGGTGGATTTTCCATTTGACATTTTCCAAATTTTCTAAAATTTTATTTATTAGGAACCGTAATTTAAAAATGACTGTTGTCAATTAGGTAATGTTTTTACAAAATTGGGCTCATATGGCATATGTGGTTTTATGTATTCTGCTGTTGATAGTATCCTGAGCATTTCCCCAAGTCAATATTCTTCAAAAACATGTATTTTGAATGGCTGTGTAATGTCCCATGATATGACTATACTACCATTTGTTTATTATTTTTTCTGGGGTTTCACTCTAAATGTGGTGTAATAAAGATATTTGAACACAAATTTTTGTGTCCATTTCTGAACAGATTCATATATATGAAATTTTTTGGTCAAACTGTATGAATTCTTTTAGGGCTCCCAACATACATTATTATATTGTACTCTGGATTTGTAGCACCACAATCAATTCCTATGTGAGCTCATTATACTGGACTTTGCCCAGCACTGAGTATTTTCATTGTAAAATCTTTGCCAATTTTGTAGGGGAAAATTTCTTTGCTGCCAGTGATAAATTTTTTTTTCACATTTTATCATTGGTTATTTATTGCTGTTTTACCATTTTTCAATTTGTGTCAGTATTTTTTCTAATTAACTTTCAAAGCTCTTTACCTTTTGATGGTATTAGTTATGATAAACTTTTCCCCTCACGTGATGACTGCAAAAAATTTTGTCATTTTTTTAGATGCCCAATTTTACATTTTTATAGTCAAATTTTTAGATTTCTTTGCAGTTTATTTGCACTTGTTCCCTATCCAGAGATCAGGTAAATATTCATGTAAATGTTATCATCTGTGCTCCAGGTTTTTTCAGGCAGTTCTCATGCTTTCAGGTGTCTTCTTATACCAGGTTATGTTAATTGTGTTGCTTGATACAGAGAGGAAAGAATTAAAGTGAGGCGCTGCTGTCATAACGTGGAATTAGTATTGTATACTGGTTAGCACTGTGGTGCTTGGAGACAGTCTCCGTCACTTTGAACCTGGCTCTGTCACTTGGGAGATCTTTGAAGTAACTTCTTTCCCTGTTATACGGTTTCCTGATCTGTAAAATGGGCTAATAATATAACTATCTCATAAAGTTATGAGAATAAAATGAATTGATAGGGAAATCACTTAGAACATGTCCTGATACAAAGTCAGTGCTAACCAGTTTGATCCATGATGGGTAGATGCTTTGAAGTTTGGTATTGTTTCGATATATTTTGCATTTCTAAAAACTTGAACATTTCTTTTCTTTTTTTTTTTTAAAAGATTTTATTTATTTATTTGATAGACAGAAATCACAAGTAGGCAGAGAGGCAGAGAGAGAGGAGGAAGCAGGCTGTCCGCAGAGCAGAGAGCCCGATGCGGGGCTCGATCCCACGACCCCGGGATCATGACCTGAGCCGAAGGCAGCGGCTTTAACCCACTGAGCCACCCAGGTGCCCCTCTTTTTTATATTTTTTTTTTTTTTTTTAAGATTTTATTTATTTATTTCAGAGAGAGAGAGTGAGAGAGAGCATGAGAGAGAAGGTCAGAGGGAGAAGCAGACTCCCCGTGAAGCTGGGAGCCCGATGGGGGACTCGATCCCACGACTCCGGGATCATGACCTGAGCTGAAGGCAGTTGCTTAACCACCTGAGCCACCCAGGCGCCCCAAAACTTGAACATTTCATTTCAAATTGCTGAATACTTTTACTAGATCTTTCCTCAGCTACTTTAGTAAGGCACGCCTCATAGAGGCCACAGATGAAGCTTATTTCCAGCTCTTAAAAACCCTACAGCTCGGGAAGCCTGGGTGGCTCAGTGGGTTAAGCCTCTCCTTTCTGCTGGGGTCATGATCTCAGGGTCCTGGGTTGGAGCCCCACACCAGGCTCTCTGCTCAGCAGGGAGCCTGTACCCTCCCGCCCCCAACCTACTTGTGATCTGTCAAATAAATAAAATCTTAAAAAAAAAAAGCTACAGATGGCACGCACAGGAGGTGCAGTTTATAATTTGGAAACACACAAGAGCGTATTTAAAAAAATTTTAAACCGGCAAAGCCGATTAAACTCGCTCAAGAACCCAGGAGAGCCTCATGGAGCATGCGCAGGGCGCGCTCTGGGCCGGCGCGACGTTTGGGGGGCGGGCTTTGAGGTCCAGTTACTTCCGTTTCCGATCCCATATGAACTCTCCCGCCATCTGAGGAAAGTGCGGGTCGGGTGTTTGTGTTTTTCATATTTTGTGTGGTTGCAGGTAAGAGGATCCCTGTGGCTTTGGGACCGACAGTAGTCTTGGTGGGGAGCTTGCAAGTGGGGAAAGAAGGGAGAGCACTTTACCAGCGGTGAGAGCCTAAGGATGACGTGGTGGGGTGGGGGTATTAGGTATTGATTGGTTGGGGCTGAGGTGCAGGTGCCAGCGAGTTGAGAGAGAAGCTTCGCCTAAGGGCTCCGGTAGGATCGAGGGGGCTAATTTTTATAATTCTTAGAGTTCGGAAAGATTGAATTGGAAAGACGTGTTCTGTTTCCCAGGGTCATGAGTTGGGAAGTGAGTAACTGGACCCGGTCCATTAAGTCTCTTCTCTGGAAACCAGAACCTACCGCGCTTTCCTCCGAATTCGCGATTGCAGCCCGTATAAAATCTCATCTTAACTCTTGGGACTGCAGAGGTCCGAGGGCGGTGGCACACAGACCTATAGTGAACAGGCAACGTAGCCTCACGTTAAAGTTCTTGGAAGTTATGACCACCACCTGCATTTCACTTTGCACACACCGCCCCCACTCTCATGACAGAATTGTTACAGGTGTGTTGTAGAAACTCTGGTATATACAGAAGGACGTATTACCAGGGACGACGGCTGTTAACATTTTAGACATGCCCTTCTGTTTTTTTCTATGTATGTGAAGTTATTTTTTGCACTTGTTTGTTGTTTTCAACTCTTATTTGCCATTATTTTAACCATTTTATGTTTCCTTCCAAGGTAACGACATGCAGTTTTCTCGAGCAAATTGGAAAAGACTGAGGTTGACAGGTGACCAAAGGAATGTTAGCTACCCTCATAGCCTTCAGTTTTACTTGGAGCCACCTTCTGAAAGCATATCTTTGATTGAATTTGAAAGCTTGGCTATCGATAGAGTTAGATGTGAGTGATACTTGTATTAGAGTTTGTATATTCTTGAACTTCACTTACACTTTGGGGGAACGAATGAGGGTAATTTATTTCCTTCATTCAGTTCATTCAAGAAATATATATATATATATTGAGGGCTTGTTATTTTATTTATTGTACAGTGTGTATTTATTGAATGCCACTATATTCTAGGCTGGGAAGGGATTTTCAGATGAATAATGTAATTCTCATACTCGCTGAAGCTGTATTCTAGTACATAGATACAGATGGCCAAAATAATAACTGTAATTTAGTATTTTAAGTGTCTTACTTGAGGTTAATAGTAGTGCTCTTGAAAGAGGTGGGAGTGACTCAGACTGATTAAGACTCCTTAGAGAAGTTGAAGTGTAATCTGGACTTTGAAGGATGAGTAGAAATTTCTCAAAAGAAAAGTAAAAGTTTTTTTTCAAGCTGAGAAAGTGGACTGTACAGAGGCTTGGAGGCATGAGAGAGAATGTTATATTTGAGGAACAGTGGCAAGTTTGGGTTAGGTGGAGAAGAATGGATAACCAAGGGCATTTTGTGCCAAGCTAGTGGTGTAATATCTGGGTGTAAGTATTAGAAAGAAGTTAGCATGAATGGAAACAAATAATAGCAGTGTCTTCTGAGTTTACGTTCTAGGATATCCTTGTGGGATAATCAGAAGGTAGAGTATGATACTCTTCGTCACTTTTAGAAGAGCTGAGTGATGGTACAGAGAGGGAGCGCTCAGAGCCTGATGGATGAAGAGTGAAGACACAGGAGAAAAGGGTGTCAGGAAGCTTAGCAGTGTCAGGTCCTTCATAGAGATTAAGGTGATGATTGAAAAGTGCCCCTTCCATTTGGCATTTAAGGAGTGAGATGATGAGGGCCTGAGCTAAGTCAGTAACAGTGTCAGGGATAGGAAGGGAGCCATTTAAGGGATACTAAGGAGATATTCCTGAAGGATTTGTTAACTGGATGTGAGGAGTGAGGGGGCAGGTGGGAGTGGCTGAAATTCCATTCTGGATGATCCGGTGGTTAGAAACTGCTAGTGGAGATGGGGATGGCCAGAAGAGGGGTAGGATGGAGGGGAAGAGAATGAGTTTAGTTTGGGATATCATAGTGAGGTGCTTGTGGGCCATGGGTTTACGTTCAGGATTCATTTTAGAAAGTTTTCATTCTTGAATTATAAAAATGCTTTTCATAATGATGGGAGTAGAATTCATCTGAGGAAGGAATGACAAGGTGCCTTGGGAACCTTTGAACAGTTACGTGCATCTATTCAGGACATTCACTTGAATTGTTAAAAGGTTCTGCTTTTTCGCTTTTGTCTTCTCCTTTTCTACTTCATCAGTAAAGGAAGGGCTATTTTTCCTGTTGCATCTATGCTGAGCAAATGAAGCAAACTGACAGTTCCACATGAGGGATGTAAACAAGGATGCTTAATTTTTTTTTTTTCATACCAACACACTTGCATTCTTCAACATGGTGGCTCAGTACAGCAGTGATGATCCCCTATCCCTCTCCCTCTGAGAATCCCTGGTATTAGATTATGTTATGGGACATGGATATTTTCTGCACATATATGGAGATTATTTTCCTATAAATTTTTATAATTTATATAATGTACTTGCAGAAAGTAAAACCATTATAGTTTGTCATCTTTTAAAAATAAGTAATTATGGGATTGCTATTCAAAGAGTTTGTCTTGGGACTTAGTTTTTAAAAATTTTCTTGTATTCATACATTGTTTTCTTCTCTTTTAAAAATATTTTCTAGTGCTAAAAGCAGTTGAAAATCTTGGTTTGAGCTATGTGAAAGGAGGCGAGCCATACCAGAGTAAGTTGGAGAGTGAGATAAGAAGGCTCAAGTTTTCCTTCAGAGTAAGTAAAAGTGGGAAAGAAATGTTCTTCAGTTTATATGTATTTATATAGTGAGTTTTGGTTGTGGAAAAGATCTCGTATTAGGCACAGGGCTTTAAAAAAGACTAATATAGCACTGACTCTGCCTGAAGGGATATCTGCAGTCCACTAGGGGTGATTGGCATATGGTGATTATAATACAGCAGGGTTTCTCAACCTCAGGACTACTGACATTTGGGTCTGATAATTCCTTGGTGCAGGGAGTGTTCTCTGCATTGTAGGAGAGGATGCTGCTCTAAGTAGCATCTCTGGCTTCTGCCCAGTAGATATCTCCAGACATTGCCAGACATACCCCGTGCACCACAGCATGGGGGTATTGTTAGATGTGTGCTCTAGGAACTCCAAGAGCACATATAATTACCCAGCTCACATTGGGGAGGTTTGGGAAGGCATCCCAGTTCCAGGTAATGCTGGAACTGAATCTGATAGATGTGATCAGATTTTTATTTTGGGAAGATAGCTGCCAACAGCAGATTGGGCCATGTCTGGTAGGAGGAAAACCAGTCGGCTTGGAAATGATGAGAATGAATTGAATGGGGAGAAGGGGACTGATATTAAGAGATACTGTGAAGGTCGAATGAAAAGATTTTAGTGACTGATTGCAGGGAGAAGGGAGAGAAGAGTTAGGAATGACACCCAGGTTTCTGGTTAGGACAACTAGGTAGATGGTGATAGTATTTTGAGAGATGATCTACAGGAGGAAAGCAAATATTAGAAAGATGTTGAGTTCTAGCCATGAATTTGAGGTGCTCATGGAAGTGCCTAGTGGATAGTTGGATATGCATACAGGTTGGACTTAGGAGACCTCTGGAGTGGAGGTATGGATTTAAGAAGAAGGTTGGTATCATCAGAAGGAGGAAAATATTTGAGTGAGAAGATGATGGCGGACAGGATATGAAGAATACCAATGTTTAAAGTGAAGTAGAATTGGGAGAGTCTGGGAAAGAGATTGAGAAGGAGCTGTCCAAGAGATAGGAGATCAGTGAAGATAATAATGACATGGTAGCCAAGGAAGGCTGGAGTTGACATAATGATCATGATATAAATACTGATACCATAGCAATTAACAACAGTAAGCATTCATATTATACTTACTGTATCCCAGAGTTTGTTCTAAGCACAGTACATATATTAACCTGTATAATCCAGTTAACAGTCTTATGAGGCAGTTACTATTGTCACCCCTATAGATAAGGGAATAGAGTTATTGATAAGTTACATAACTGGCCCAGGCTTATGATATGGTAGATGGTAGAGCCAAGATTCAAATCTGGACATTTTGTCTCCCTCATGGTGCCCTTAACTGCTTAATTTCAGAAGGTTAGACTCATATAAGATGAGTTGTACAGAATCCATTGGATTTATCAGCTTGGTAGGGCCTTGTAGATAGAGGCAGAAGCCAGTGATGCAGTGTTTGGGGGAGAGAGGTGGGTATGGGATATATACTGTTTTAAGATGGCTAGCTGAAAAGACAGGGAGAAGCAGGTCTGAATACAGAAAAATTAAAGGGAAAAGAGAAGGCATATATACACAACAGGAGATACTTGAACATGCTTATAAGCTAAGTGAAGAAATCTAGAAGAGAAAGAAGGGAATTTGAAGACACTTTGAGAGAGCATTTGATAAAGCAAGATCCTTAGGGGGCAAGAGCAGAAGGGTTGCATGGCTTAGGTTTAGGGATTAGTTTAGGTAGGAGGAGGGAGAGATCTTTTGTCCACAAAGATGGAAGGCAAAGTAGTACAGTGTGGATGCAGAAGCTTAGAGCTGCAAAAGTTGGCCTGTGGCCTTTAATTTCTGTAAAGTAGGTGAAGTTATTTGTTGAGAGAAGGGAAAATGGTATGGTAGGGAGCTTGGGTCAACTAGTGAAGACTGAAACAACTTTTCTAAGAGTGAGGAAAGATGATTATGTGTCAAATCCCTGTTCTATTGCTTATAAGTATTGTTATCCTGGAAAAAGTATGACATTCCTGTGCCTTAGTTTCCTCATCTTTAAAAGAGGGATAGGGGCGCCTGGGTGGCTCAGTGGGTTAAGCCTCTGCCTTCAGCTCAGGTCATGTTCTCAGGGTCCTGGGATTGAGCCCCACATTGGGCTCTCTGCTCAGCAGGGAGCCTGCTTCCTCCTCTCTCTGCCTGCCTCTCTGCCTACTTGTGATCTCTGTCAAATTAAAAAAAAAAAAAAATAGAAGAGGGATATAGTAGTGCTTACTATCTCTTACTAATCTCTTGCTACTAAGAGATTTTTTTCAAAGGATTAAATGGATTAATAAGTTTAAAAATGCTTATAACAGTGCCTGGGACCTCGTAAGTGTTCAAGACCTGTTTGCTCTTACTGTGTTGGGCTTGCGTAAGGATTCCTTAGTGCTTATAAAAGTCCAATTCATTTTAGAGATTGTGAATTTTTAATATTCCATATTCTCAATAATTGTGTATTTTTTCCCCAGAGGTTCTCAGTGTTTTGGGAATAGGACTGTAGAGTGTAGCTGTAGATTTATTTAAAATCTAAGTTTTGGGGGCGCCTGGGTGGCTCAGTGGGTTAAAGTCGCTGCCTTCAGCTCAGGTCATGATCCCAGGGCCATGGGATCGAGCCCTGCATTGGGCTCTCTGCTCTGTGGACAGCCTGCTTCCTCCTCTCTCTCTGCCTGCCTCTCTGCCTACTTGTGATCTCTGTCTATCAAATAAATAAATAAAATCTTAAAAAAAAAAAAAATCTAAGTTTTGACAAATGGTTAAATGAAAGCAGTTGAGGGCCGATGCAAGAGGTGGTTGAAGAGGTGAGAGCCCTGGATATGGGGTGTGTAAGAAAGGAAGTTAAGAGAGGATTTGATAGGAAGAGAAGAGGAGTCCAAATCTGGGAGGTTTTATTGATGTCAGTTTAGTTCTCAATCTCACTTGATTGCTACCTTACATAAAATGGTTATCTTGGAAAGCATGTTTATGAAATTTGTTTTTGAAACTTTTATTTTGCCATTGGCTTATGCTGACTCTGTGTTTCTTTATACCTTTTACCATTCTAATGCATTTATCTTATCCGTGTGTCATTATTTTTAGGAAAACTTAGAGAATGAATATGAACCACGAAGGAAAGATCATATTTCTCACTTCATTTTACGCCTTGCTTATTGCCAGTCGTGAGTATACATTCATGCTCTCATAGTCGAATCTGATATCTTGGGTTATAAATTGGTACATGGGAAGCTGACATGTATTGAACATTGAAAAACTCAGAATAACATCAGAAACTGGCAATTCATGAGTTGAACACATTGTGGTGAATTATTTGAAGCCAGTTGTTTTCTAAAAAAATATTGAAAAAAATTCTGTTGTAAAATTTGCCTGTTGAAACACTTGTTAGCTTCATGGACAGGTTCTTCACTTGGGAGTTGAAATTGGAGGGGATTTCAGTAAGAAGAACTTTTGCTACTGTTTTCCCAGAAAAAAAATAGTGGCACTATTTCTAAGAAATAGTAACTCAAACATGTATTTGGTACAGATATTTTGAAATTGAAATGTATGGGTTAGTGGCCATTAGATTAAGAGTGGCCATCTCCTTTGCTAGTTGGTTTGTTATAATATAGTGCCACCCAGAGGGAGAAGGAGGTAGTTGCTTTTTTTTTTTTTTTAACTTTTTGTTTTTTTTTTTCCTGTATTAATTTTGGCTAAATAACATACTCATTGTAAGTTTTTTAAATTTTTTTTTCCTGGTTCTTTCTATTAAAAGGCTTATCCAGCAAGAATCTTGAAATTTAGTATCACAAGATTATAACTGAGAACTTAGTGACTGTGTTTGGTCCTGGAGTTTTTCTTTTGTAAAAAAGCACGGGCAGTTTATGTAGTTCATGCAGTAAATAAATTGCTGACACTCTGTGAAAGTCACTTTGGAAAAAAAACTAACTCATATTTTACATGCAGTGGTATAATTATTTTGTGACAACAATAATGTCCTTTGTATATTTTATGAATTAATATATTTGTACATTGGCTTTTAAAAAATTGAGGTATACTTGCACATATTAAATTTTGTAAGATTGTAAACTATAAAGCTATAAGCAAAGTTTAATTTCAGAGTTTCTCTGATCATAATCTATTCAGACATAAAGTTACCTTTAAAAAATTTGGTGTTTAAAAAAAATAAAATAAAAAATTTGGTGTTTATTTGGCATTGATGAAACTTACCTTAGACTGAAGGAATATCCCACTTTCTGATGTAAATGACTATTTTGCAGTTAAATGCAATGAACTATTTTATATTATTTGATAATCAGCTAGGCTTAAGGTATTCTTTATTTAGTTCTTTTAATTTTATATTCATAATACCTCCCCCCATGTTCAGCACATCCCTGGTAGATTGTGGTCTGTATCTGTGCTGTTTATCATAATACAGCACTTGTATGCTTTTAGCTTCTGTCTTTTGGCATCTTGCTTGTGTTTGAGTTTTAGTCATTAAACTTTCTTGGATTTAGTAATCAGTGGACTTTTAAAATAATCACGGGGCTTTTCATTTATGATTACCATTTCTTGTGACCATTTCAGTGAGGATCTTAGACGCTGGTTCATTCAACAAGAAATGGATCTCCTTCGATTTCGATTCAGTATTTTACCCAAGGACAAAATTCAGAATTTCTTAAAGGATAGCCATTTGCACTTTGAGGCTGTAAGTAGTTTTGTATCCATTTTCAAATTGTTTTCATCATTCATCCCTTCCTGTTAACCTTAGGTATGAGTATTAATGTGTGGAATTCTTTCTCTTTACATTTTCTTCTGAAGTACCTGCCTGAAAGCATATCTACTGGTTTTGCACAACAATGACCCTTTCCCTGTCCATGGCTAGAAGAAAAGGGACTCATTAGTACCAAAGTGTCACGTTTGGTAACTTTGCTAAATATGTGACTTGTGAAAGCACAAAAAAAATTAATTTATAAAGGTTCATCCTTTTTTTTTTTTTTTAAAGATTTTATTTATTTATTTGACAGAGAGAGAGATCACAAGTAGGCAGAGAGGCAGGGGGGGGGGAAGCAGGCTCCCTGCTGAGCAGAGAGCCAGAGAGGGGTTCAATCCCAGGACCCTGAGATCACAACCTGAGCAGAAGGCAGAGAGGCTCAACCCACTGAGCCACCCAGGCGCCCCCATAAAGGTTCATCTTTACCACAGTCTTCTAGGCCAAAAATTTAAAGCTAATAATAAAGAAAACAGAGGGGTGTTTGGGTGGCTCAGTGGGTTAAGCCTCTGCCTTCGGCTCAGGTCATGATCTCAGGGTCCTGGAATCGAGCCCGGAATCCGTCTCTCTGCTTGGCGGGGAGCCTGCTTCCCTCTCCCCCTTTGCCTACCTCTCTGCCTGCTTGTGATCTCTCTCTGTGTCAAATAAATAAAATCTTTAAAGAAAAAAAAAGAAAATAGAGGAGTGGTAGGTAGTATTTATTCCCAATATAGTAGTTTAGACTTTAGAAGTCAGGTGTTGGTAAAATCTCTGAAGAGGTTATTTATTTATTTTTTAAAAGATTTTATTTATTTGACAGAGATCACAAGTAGGCAGAGAGAGAGGAAGGGAAGCGGGCTCCCTGCTGAGCGGTCTCTGATGCCTGGCTGATCCCAGGACCCTGGGATCACGACCTGAGCTGAAGGCAGAGGTTTTAACTCACTGAGCCACCCAGGTGCCCCAAATCTCTGAAGAGTTTAAAAAATTATTTTGCAGACATATCTGAATGATTTACATATTGTACATACATATTGTAACTGTATAAAAAAGAAGAAACGTCTAGGGTATATTTAGCAGGTGTAAGTATTGTGGGTGGAAATAGGATTTATGTGTTTTAGGTTGATCTGTGCTGCAGTGGGAAGGCAGAACAATTCTGTTACAGAGGACTTTGGTTGTAGTAGGATTGGGTGAGTGAGTCTCCATTTTGGTTTTAGAATGAGTGACTTGAAGCCAAGTAAAGTAGAAGTTGGAATGAAAGACATTATTTTGAGAAGTGGAAAATATACCCACTGTGTACATAAACAGTGTGGGTTATTGAGTTGATAGAAAGAGATGGCATGAAGAGCAGTAAAGAAACATTTGGTAGACATTTAGTGTTGACTGTGTATGAGAGAGGCACTTCAGTTTCTCTCCTTTCTCCTAAGAGCTCCATGAGATTTCTTTTTTTTTTTTTTTAAATATTTTATTTATTTATTTGATAGACAGAGATCACAAGTAGGCAGAGAGGCAGAGAGAGAGAGGAGGAAGCAGGCTGTCCGCAGAGCAGAGAGCCCGATGCGGGGCTCGATCCCACGACCCTGGGATCATGACCCAAGCTGAAGGCAGCGGCTTTAACCCACTGAGCCATTCAGGCGCCCCTCCATGAGATTTCTAAATAAAATCTACATGGGCATAGGAAAGTGTTGAGCCCAGATCATCTGACCCAAACTCCATGCATTTTCCCCTTTGTTTTTATCTTAGATCCTTAGTGAAGTCCATTATTGCTACTGTCAATTGCAGTTAATTTAGCCTTTCATATTAAAAATGGTTTATTTTTTCCTGTTGCAATGAATAGAGAGTGGTGTCTGGGTGGCTCAGTCAATTAAGTGTCTGTCTCTTGATCTCAGCTCAGGTGTTGATCGCAGGGTTGTGAGTTCAGTCCCCACATTAGGTTCTGTGCTGGGTGCTGGGCATGGAGCCTACTTATAAATAAGTAAGTAGATAGATGGATAGAAATGAATAGAGACGTGTCCTTGAAGATATTTTTTATTCTTTTTTTTTTTAAGATTACTTATTAAACAGAGAAAAAATGAACAGGGGGAGGGGCAGAGAGAGAGGGAGAACCAGACTTCCCGCTGAGCAGGAAGCCCCAAGAGGGGCTCAATCCCAGGACTCTGGGATCATGACCTGAGCTGAAGGCAGACCCTTAACCAACTGAGCCACCCAGGCGCCCCTAAATCTCTTTTTTAAAGTGTCTCAGTGTACTGCCAAGTATAATTTTTTTAAACCAAAAACCATGTTTTTTTTAAACTTTACAATTTAATTATGTACAGAAAAGTGTACTGTATACTTTTCATAACTGTATAGCTGATCATAACTAATCATATAGCTGGTCATAATTGTATAGCTCTATAAAGTAGCACAGTGATCATTACCAAAGTTAAGAAATGGAATATTGCTATCACCTGCGTACCTTGTGCCTCCTCTTAGTCACTACCTCCTGTCTCCCACCTAAAATTAGCCACTATCTAACTTCTTATATCTTAAAGTCTGCCTGTTTTTGAACTTTATATAAATAGTATCATACAGTATGTCTTTTTTTCCTCAGCTCTATTGAGACATAATTGAGGTATAGCATTGTGTAAGTTTTAGGTGTCCAAGGTGATCATTTGATATACGTATATATTGTGAAGTGTGAAGTGTTTACTACAATAAGACTAATTAATGCATCCTTCACCTCACATAATTACCATTTTGTCATAGTTATGGTGAGAACATTTACAATTTATTCTCACGGCAACTTTTAATTATATAATACAGTATTGTTAACTATAGTCACCGTGATACTATGCTACCGGAAGCTTGTACTTTTTGACCACTGTCTCATTTCTCCCCACCCCCTAGCTCCTGGCAGTTACCATTCTGTTCTCTGCTTCTATGCATTTGGCTTTTTTAGATTCCACATGTAAGTGAGATCACAGGTATATTTTATATACCTTTATTGAGATAACATTCATACACCTTGAAATTCACCGTTTTAAAATGTACAGCTTAAGGGAAGGGAAAAAAATGTAAAATTTATTAATTTTTTTTTTTTTTTTAGTATAATCACAGAATTGTATAACCATCACCACTATCTGATTTTAGAACATTTCATTACCTTAGAAAAGAATTTGAGAACGTTTCATTATCCTACCCATTAGTAGTCACTTTTCATTTCTCCCTCTCATCCCTTGGAAACCACTAATCTGCTTTCTGTCTCTGAATTTGCCTATTCTGGATATTTACATAAATGGAATTCTGTAACTTGTGGTCTTGTTACTGGTTTCTTTCACTTTGCATAATTTTTTTAAAAGATTTTATTTATTTGGGAGAGATTGAGAGAGCATGAGAGGGAGGAGGGCCAGAAGGAGAAGTAGACTCCCCGCTGAGCAGGGAGCCTGAGGCAGGACTTGATCCTGGGACTCTGGGATCATGAACTGAGCTGAAGGCAGTCACTCAACCAGCTGAGCCACCCAGGTGCCTTTTTTTTTTTTTCTCCACTTAGCATAATTTTTTTTTAGAAATTAAAGTATAATTAACATATAGTATTATATTACTTCCAGTGTATATATATTAAAAAAATTTTTTTTAAAGATTTTATTTATTTATTTGACAGAAATCACAAGTAGGCAGAGAAGCAGGTAGAGAGAGAGGAGGAAGCAGGCTCCCTGCTGAGCAGAAGCGCCTGATTCGGGGCTTGATCCCAGGACCCTGGGATCATGACCTGAGTCGAGCCACCCAGGTGCCCCTGCTTTCAGTATATATTTCTGAACAATTCTCAGTGCTCATCACAAAAAGTATTCTTAATCCCCTTTATGTATTTCACCCATCTTCCCACCTACCTCCCCTCTGGCAACCACTGGTTTGTTTTCTGTATGTGAATCTGCTTTTTGGTTTGGCTCTTTCTTGTTGTTCTGTTTCTTAAATTCCACATATGAATGAAATCATATAGTATTTGTCTTTCTCTGATTGACTTATTTCACTTAGCATTATATCTTCTAGATCCATCCATGTTGTTGCATTTTTTAATGGCTAAGTAATATTCCATTATATATATATGTACCATTATGTGTGTATATGTACATATATATATATATATATCATGTCTTTTTTATCCATTCATCTGTGGATGAATACTTGGGTTGCTTCTGTATCTTGGTCATTGTGAATAATGCTTTACTTAGCACAATATTTTATTTTATTTTTTATTTATTTATTTTTTAAAGATTTTATTTATTTATTTGACAGACAGAGATCACAAGCAGGCAGAGAGGCAGGCAGAGAGAGAGGAGGAAGCAGGCTCCCCACTGAGCAGAGAGTCCGATGCGGGACTCGATCCCAGGACCCTGGGATCATGACCTGAGCCGAAGGCAGAGGCTTTAACCCACTGAGCCACCCAGGTGCCCCCTTAGCACAATATTTTAAAGTTTCATCCATGTTATAGCAAAAATCAGTACTTCTTTTTTTTTTTTTTTTAAGATTTTATTTATTTGAGAGAGAGAGAGAGAGAGAGCATGAGAGGAGAGAGGTCAGTGGGAGAAGCAGACTCCCTGCTGAGCAGGGAGCCGGATGTGGGACTCGATCCTGAGACTGCAGGATCATGACCTGAGCCAAAGGCAGTTACTCAACCAACTGAGCCACCCAGGGGCCCCAGTACTTCTTTTTTATTGTCAAGTAATATATCTCTGTTCAACAGGTTGATGGACTTTTGGATTGTTTCTACATTTTCGCTATTAGGAATAGTACTGTAGTGAATATTTATATATAGGTTTTGTGTGGATATCTTTTTACTTTAGGTATATATTTGGAAATGGAATTACTAGGTCATTGGGTAGTTGTATTTAAACTTTTGAGGAACTGCCAAACCTTTTCAAAGTGGCTGCACTATTTTATTTTATTTTTTTCAGGCAAAATATTTGGTTTACTATTTGATGCATCTGAACATTTTTATTGGCATTTCAGGCTTTTTGTCCTCTATCTTCTTTGTAGGTAATTTTTTTTTTTATTATGTTGTTAGTCACCATAAAATACATCATTACTTTATGATGCAGTGTTCCAAGATTCGTTGTTTATGTACAACACCCAGTGCTCCATGCAATAGGTGCCCTCCTTTTTTTTTTTTTTTTTTTTTAAGATTTTATTTATTAGTTAGAGAGCGAGCACAGGCAGACAGAGAGGCAGGCAGAGGCAGAAGCAGGCTACCTGCCGAGCAAGGAGCCCAATGTGGGACTCGATCCCAGGATGCTGGGATCATGACCTGAGCCGAAGGCAGCCGCTTAACCAACTGAGCCACCCAGGTGTCCCTAGGTGCCCTCCTTAATACCCACCACCAGGCTCACCCATCCCTCTTCCCCCCTACCCCCCATTGCCAGAACCCTCAGTTTGTTTCTCAGAGTTCCCAGTCTCTCTCATGGTTTGTCTCCCCCTCCAGTTTCCCCCAATTCACTTTTCCTTTCCTTCTCCTAATGTCCTCCATGTTATTCCTTATGTTCCACTAGTAAGTGAAACCACATAATTGATTTTCTCTGCTTGACTTATTTCACTCAGCATAATATCCTCTAGTCCCAACCATGCTGATGCAAAAGTTGGGTATTCATCCTTTCTGATGGCTGAGTAATATTCCATTGTATATATGGACCACATCTTCTTTATCCATTTGTCTGTCGAAGGGCATTTCAGCTCTTTGCACAATTTGGCTATTGTGGACATTGCTGCTATGAACATTGGGGTACATATGGCCCTTCTTTTCACTACATCTGTACTTTTGGGGAAAATACCCAGTAGGGCTGCACCATTTTATATCTTATGATGGTTTTGCTTTCTCCACATTCTCACCCACAATTGGTGTTATTTATTTTTGAATGTAGCCATCTTAATGGATGTGAAATATTTTATTCTTTAATGTCACTGTAAGTGGAGTTGTTTCTTTATTTTTGGATGTTTATTCTGGTGTACAAAAGTTCAATTGATTTTTGTATGTTGATCTTGTATCCTGCAACCTAATGGAACTCTTAATACTAAGAGGTTTTAGTGCATTCCTTAGGAGATTATGTCTTACAAGTAGAGACGAATCTTACTCATTACTTTCCAGTATGGATGCTTTTTATTTCTTTCTTTATTTTTGACTAATTTCCCTAGCTAGAATCTCTAGTATAATGTTGAATAGAAGTGGCAGTAGTGGACTTGTCTTGTTCCTGATTTTAGGGGGAAAGCATTCAGTCTTTTACTGTGATCTATGATATTAGGTATGTGTTTTTTTGCAGATGTCTTTCTTCAGATTGAGCAAATTTCCTTCAGATTTTATTGCATCATTCTCATCATGAAAGGGTGTTGGATTTTGTCATGGGCTTTTTTTGTACCCGTTGAGATGATTGTATGATTTTGTTAGTATGGTGTGTTACATTAACTGATTTTTGGTCCCAACCTTGATGCGACATTCCTGGGATAAATACCTCTTGTTATACTGTATGATTGATTGATTGATTGATTGTGAGAATCAGTGAGCACACATGCACTGTGGGGGGGTTAGGGAGAGGGAGAATCTCAAGTAGACTCCACACTGCACCACCCAGGTACCCCTGTATGATCCTTTTTATATGTTGCTGAGTTTGATTTGCTAGTATTTTTTGGAGGATTTTTTTTATTTATTGATAAGGGATGTTAGTCTGTAGTTTTCTTGTGATGTCATTGTCTAGGTTTGGTATCAGGTAATCTTGGTCTTAGAAGGGGTTGGGAAGTGTGAAGTGTGCCCTGCTCTTCGGGTTTTTTTTTTTTTTTTTTTTTGGATGAGATTGTGAAGGATTAGTGTTGATTTTTCTTTAAACAGTTGGTAGAATTTAACCAGGGAATCCCTCTGAGCTTAGGCATCTCTTTGTGGGGTGTTTTATATTTTTTATTAAAAATTTAAAAAAAAAATAATTTATTTTTATTTTTTTATTAACATATAATGTATTATTAGCCCCAGGGGTACAGGTCTGTGAATTGCCAGGTTTACACACTTCACAGCAGTCAACAAAGCATATACCTTCCCCAACGTCCATAACCCAACCATGCTCTCCCTCCCCCCCCTCCCCCAGCAACCCCCAGTTTGTTTTGTGAGATTAAGAGTCTCTTTTGGTTTGTCTCCCTCCCGATCCCATCTTGTTTCATTTATTCTTTTCCTACCCCCCCCAGGCCCCCCACATTACATCTCCACTTCCTCATATCAGGGAGATCATATGATAGTTGTCTTTCTCCGATCGACTTATTTCACTAAGCATAATACCCTCTAGTTCCAGCCATGTCGTCCCAAATGGCAAGATTTCATTTCTTTTGATGGCTGCATAGTATTCCATTGTGTATATATACCACATCTTCTTTATCCATTCATCTGTTGATGGACATCTAGGTTCTTTCCATAGTTTGGCTATTGTGGACATTGCTGCTATAAACATTCGGGTGCACATGCCCCTTCGGATCACTATGTTTGTATCTTTAGGGTAAATACCCAGTAGTGCAATTGCTGGGTCATAAGGTAGCTCTATTTTCAATTTGTTGAGGACCCTCCATGCTGTTTTCCAGAGTGGTTGCACCAGCTTGCATTCCCACCAACAGTGTAGGAGGGTTCCCCTTTTTCCACATCCTTGCCAGCATCTGCCATTTCCTGACTTGTTCATTTTAGCCATTCTGACTGGTGTGAGGTGGTATCTCATTGTGGTTTTAATTTGTATTTCCCTGATGCCGAGTGATGTGGAGCACTTTTTCATGTGTCTGTTGGCCATCTGGATGTCTTCTTTGCAGAAATGTCTGTTCATGTCCTCTGCCCATTTCTTGATTAGATTATTTGTTCTTTGGGTGTTGAGTTTGCTAAGCTCTTTATAGATTTTGGATACTAGCCCTTTATCTGATATGTGGTTTGCAAATATCTTCTCCCATTCTGTCAGTTGTCTTTTGGTTTTGTTAACTGTTCCCTTTGCTGTGCAAAAGCTTTTGATCTTGATGAAGTCCCAATAGTTCATTTTTTCCCTTGCTTCCCTTGCTTTTGGTGTTGTTCCTAGGAAGAAGTTGCTGCGGCTGAGGTCAAAGAGGTTGCTGCCTGTGTTCTCGAGGATTTTGATGGATTCCTTTCTCACATTGCGTTCCTTCATCCATTTGAGTCTGTTTTTGTGTGTGGTGTAAGGAAATGGTCCAGTTTCATTTTTCTGCATGTGGCTGTCCAATTTTCCCAACACCATTTGTTGAAGAGGCTGTCTTTTTTCCATTGGACATTCTTTCCTGCTTTGTCGAAGATTAGTTGACCATAGAGTTGAGGGTCTATTTCTGGGCTCTCTATTCTGTTCCAATGATCTATGTGTCTGTTTTTGTGCCAGTACCATACTGTCTTGATGACAGCTTTGTAATAGAGCTTGAGTCCGGAATTGTGATGCCACCAGCTTTGGCTTTCTTTTTCAATGTTCCTTTGGCTATTTGAGGTCTTTTCTGGTTCCATATAAATTTTAGGATTATTTGTTCCATTTCTTTGAAAAAAAAAATGGATGGGATTTTGATAGGCATTGCATTAGATGTGTAGATAGCTTTAGGTAGCATAGATATTTTCACAATATTTGTTTTTCCAATCCATGAGCATGGAACATTTTTCCATTTCTTTGTGTCTTTCTCAATTTCTTTCATGAGTACTTTATAGTTTTCTGAGTATAGATTCTTTGCCTCTTTGGTTAGATTTATTTTAGGTATCTTATGGTTTTGGGTGCAATTGTAAATGGGATCAACTCCTTAATTTCTCTTTCTTCTGTGTTGTTGTTGGTGTAAAGAAATGCAACTGATTTTTGTGCATTGATTTTATATCCTGACACTTTACTGGATTTCTGTACAAGTTCTAGCAGTTTTGGAGTGGAGCCTTTTGGGTTTTCCACATATAGTATCATATCTGCAAAGAGTGATAGTTTGACTTCTTCTTTGCTTATTTGGATGCCTTTTATTGCTTTTTGTTTGATTGCTGAAGCTAGGACTTCTAGTACTATGTTGAATAGCAGTGGTGATAATGGACATCTCTGTGGGGTGTTTTAAAGT
The DNA here is from genome assembly GCA_003697995.1 of Taxidea taxus jeffersonii. Classification (NCBI taxonomy): domain Eukaryota; kingdom Metazoa; phylum Chordata; class Mammalia; order Carnivora; family Mustelidae; genus Taxidea; species Taxidea taxus. The sequence goes on from ML108634.1 coordinate 37,370, forward strand.
TACTCACTCACTTACTCTTATTATAGATCTATCCAAATTTTCTATTTCTTCTTGAGTCAGTTTTGGTAGTTTGTGTTTTCTAGGAATTTCTCCATTCATCTGAGTTATCTAATTGATGCATACACTCATTCATAGTATTTCCTTATAATCCTTTTTTTTTTTTTTAAATTGAAATATAGGTCACCTGGGTGGCTCAGTCAGTTAAGCATCTGACTCTTGTTCTCAGCTCAGGTCTTGATCTCGTGGTTGGGAATGCAAGCCCCACATACTTGAAAAATGGAAACAGGGTCACCTGGGTGGCTCAGTCGGTTGGGCAGCTGCCTTTGGCTCAGGTCATGATCCCAGGGTCCTGGGATCGAGTCCCACATCAGGGGACTTGCTCAGTGGGGAGCCTGCTTCTCCTTCTGCCTGTTGCACCCCCTGCTTGTGCTTTCTCTCTCTCTAGCAAATAAATAAATAAATAAAATCTTAAAAAATTGAAATATAATTAACATCCAATATTATATTAGTTTCAGAAATCCTTTTTATTTCTATAAGGTTGGTAATGATGTCCTCTCATTCCTTCAATACTGATTTTACTAAATATTTTCTGTTTCTTTTGTCATTGAGTTAGAGGCTTGTCAGTTTTGTTGATCTTTTCAAATAACTATTAGGTTTTGTTAATTTTTCCTCTGCTGTTTTTACTATTCCTGTGTCTTTAATTTTTGCTGTTTATTATTATCACTTATCAGTCTTTATTATTTCCTTCTGTATGCTTTGGGTATAGTTTGCTTTTCTAGTTTTTTAGGGTTGAAGTTTAGGTTACCGATTGGAGGTGTTTTTTTCATTTCTAATGAAGGCATTTACATTAACCCTCTGAACACTGCTTTAGATGCATTCTGTGAATTTTGGCTATGTTGTGTTTTGTTTTTGTTCATTTCAAAGTGTTTCTTTGTTTCTTCTTTGGCTTATTGGTTATTGTATGTGTTGTTCAACTTGTGTGTATTTGTTTTTAGGATTTTATTTGGGGAACCTGGGTGGCTCAGTTGTTAAGTGGCTGCCTGCTGCTGGGGTTGCAGTCCCAGGGTCCTGGGATTGAGCCCCGCATTGGGCTCCCTGCTCAGCAGGGAGTCTGCTTTTCCCTCTCCCTCTCTCACTCCCCCTGCTTATGTTCCCTGTCTTGCTGTGTCTCTGTCAAATAAAATCTTCAAGTAAAAAGATTTTATTTATTTGAGAGAAAGAGAACACGCACAGACACAAGCTGGTAGAAGGACCCTGAGATCATGACCCGAGCCAAAGGCAGATGCTTAACCGACTGAACAACCAGGCACCCTCAATTTACATGTATTTTTTAACTTTCCCAACTTGCTGTTGTTACTGATTTTTAATTTAATTCCATTTTAATCTGAGAATGTATTTTTTATGACTGTGGTCCTTTTAAAATTATTGAGTCTTATGACCTAGTGTATGGTTTGTCCTGTGTGTTCCATGTGAGCTTATTAAGAATGCATGTCTTTTGCTTTTGATGAGAATGTTTTATAGATAAAGTTTGCTAGGTCTTATTGGTCTATGGTGTTTTCAGGTCTTCTGTTTGCTTGTTGATCTTATTTGTGCTATTCATTATTGAAAGAGGGATATTAAATTCTTCAGATATTACTGTTGAATTGTTTTTTGTCTTCAATTCTGCCATTTTTTGCTTTATTTTGGGGCTCTGTTTTTAGGTGCATAAATGTCTACAATCGTTACATCTTTTTGATGGATTGACTGCTTTATCATGAAATGTTCCTCTTTATCTTTAGTAACTTTTTTTTTGGTTTTAAAGGCTGTTTTGTCTGATATTAGGATAGGCATTTCAGATATTTTTGTTTTTTGCATGATACATCTTTTTTCAGTCTTCTTACTTTCCAGCTGTATTCGTGTCTTTGAATCTAAAGTGTCTCTAATAGATAGTATAGAGTTGGATCATTTTTTCTAAAGAATTTATTTGTCAGAGAGAGAGAAAGAGAGAGAGTGTGTGCACAAGCATGGGAAGGGGCAGAAGGAGAGGGACAAGCGGACTTCCCACTGAGTGGGGAGCCTGACTCAGGGCTTGATCCTGGAACCCTGAAGTCAGATGCTTAACCCAACTGAGCTACCCAGGCACCTCTTCAATTTTTTTTTTTTTTTGAAGATTTATTTATTTGACAGAGATCACAAGTAGGCAGGCAGAGAAGAGAGGGGGGAGCAGACTCCCCGCTGAGCAGAGAGCCCGACATGGGGCTCAATTTCAGGACCCTGAGACTATGACCTGAGCCGAAGGCAGAGGCTTTAACCCACAGCCACCCAGGCGCCCCTCAATATTTTTCTTAAGTGTCTAATGATCTTTGGCTTTTGGTTTATGTTTAATATAGAGATACTAAAAAGTGGACTGGAAGATTGGGGTTTATATTCTGTACATGGAAGTGTATGAGATACTTATTTACTATTGGGTGTTATTCACTTATTTTTTAAAAAAATAATTGGTTGATGACCCCTGCCAAAGTTAATATTTCAAAGGAAGCCTCCAATCTCTTTCCACAGTGATTTATGTCTTAATGCCAACATTCTTGTATCGGAGAGCCAGGAGCCCACTGTTTACTATAGTGACTTATTTCTCTCTCTTTTTCTTCATTCTTCTTTTTTTGTATTTGGTGCATCTAATTCATGATTGTTTTCTGTTCTCTGATATAATACCAGCTCTCTTTTCAGTATCTTTCTCTAGGGATTTAATTTGTGGCATCCTCTTCTCTTTTCAGTGAGCACATTTTCATCCTCTTTCCAAAAACACGTTGAACTCCCTCTTCCGCTATTTTGTTTGTCCTTGGTGGTTTATATTCTTTTTATATCATTATTGTCATTTTCATTTTGTTGTGGAGGTAATGGAAATATTTATATTCAGTTTGCCATATTTAGTGAGAGTCTTCAATGATCTCAGTAATTATAGTTTTAAATTAGGGGGACAACAGGGACGCCTGGGTGGCTCAGTTGGTTGGGCAGCTGCCTTCGGCTCAGGTCATGATCCCAGCGTTCTGGGATCAAGTCCCACATTGGGCTCCTTGTTCAGCGGGGAGCCTGCTTCTCCCTCTGCCTGCCACTCTGTCTGCCTGTGCTCGTTCGCTCTCTCTCCCTCTCTCTCTGACAAAAAAAAAAAAAAAATCTTAAAAAAAAT
>ML108634.1:40935-99510 GCA_003697995.1 Taxidea taxus jeffersonii
GAGCAGAGAGCCCAATGTGGGGCCCAATCTGAGGACGCTGAGATCATGACCTGAGCCGAAGGCAGAGGTTTAACCCACTGAGCCACCCAGGTGCTCCTAGTTGTTTTTTTTTAAAGATTTTATTTATCTGTTTCACAGAGAGCACAAGCAGGGGGAGCAAGGGAGGGAGAAGCAGACTCCCCACCTAGCAGAGAGCCTGATGTGGGACTTGATCCCAGGACCCTGAGATCATGACCTGAGCTGAAGGCAGATGCTTGACCAACAGAGCCACCCAGGCGCCCCAACAATAACGTTTTTGAATGTGATTTATTAATAGTGGTTAACAGTCCAGACTCTGGTGTTGAATTTGTGGAGTTTGAGTTCCCTGTTTGATGCATATTAGTGTTGGAACTCCCTCCTTCTGATCCTACATGTCTTGCTTGGTATGTGAAGAAAATATGGTCATGACTACTCTTCACCCAGGCCATTTCTCACAGCTGTGTTTTTGACAAGCAATCTTGAGGGATGAAGTAATAACCTTCCTGATATATAGAGGAGACTTGCTTACTGCTTGCTGTAAAAGTGATTGTTTCTCAGTCTTCCTTGCTGTAGTGCAAACCCATTCTACTTGACCATTCATTTGGAATATGTCATGTTGCCCCCCAGAGAACTTGACGGTAAGAATAACACAATGTTTTGGCTCTCTTGCTGCTTTTTGTGATAGAGGAGTAATAAAATTTCTTTGTCTCTAATGTAGGAATCTTTGTCTTGTGTCAGCATCCATTAAACAGTAATAGGCTAACTTTTGACTTAATAGGTAACCTAAAATTCAGTCCCATAATTGACAACCAGCTTTGTGATTTTGAGTGAATTTCTTAATCTGTACGTGTTTCCTCATTTTAAAAATAAGGATAATCCTGGAGTGCTTGTGGCTCATTCATTTGAATGTCTGACTTTTGATATCAGGGTTATGAGATTGAGCCCTGCGTTGGGCTCCGTGCTCAGCATGGAGTATGCTTGAGATATTTTACCCCCTCACTCTCCATTCCCTCTGTTCCTCCCCCTGTTCATGTCCTCTCTCTCTCTCTCCCTTAAAAAAAAATAAAATCTTAAAAAAAAAAATGAGGATACTCTTAATCCTCACCACAGATTCCTGAGTTTTAAATTCTACTCTGATTTGGTGCCTGTATGGTTCAGTCATTTAAGTGGCTGCCTTCTGGTCATGATCTCAGGGTCCTGGGATTGAGCCCTGTGTTAGGCTCCCTGCTCAGCGGAAAGTCTGCTTCTGCCTCTGCTCCTGCCCCCCTGCTCGTGTTCGCTCTCTCTAAATAAATGAAATCTTAAAAAAAAAAAAAAGAGTACATATAGTTCTTAGTATTGTGCCTGGCATATGTATTAACTAGTAATATTGTGGTAGATGTAGAGGCAGCAAATGTCTGTATATGCAGAAGTGTGGGGTTAATTAGATTTGATATGTTTTTGCTGCAATTAAAAAAATGTGTTTTGGAGTCCTGAACCTTATAAAAATCCTAGAAGAGAACACAGGCACTAAGCTTTTTGACATTGGCCGTAGGAACTTTTTTTAGATATGCCTCCTGAGGCAAGACAAACGAAAGCAAAAATAAATTCCACATCAAAATAAAAATCTCCTGTACAGTGAAGGAAACAGTCAACAAAACTAAAAGGCAATCTGTGGAATGGGAGAAGATATTTGCAAATGACATATCTGATAAAGGGTTAGTATCCAAAGTATATAAAGAACTTATAAAACTGAACAGCACTGGGATGCCTGGGTGGCTCAATGGCTTAAGCCTCTGCTTTGCTCCAGGTCATGATCTCAGGGTCCTGGGATCGAGCCCTGCATCGGGCTCTCTATTCAACAGGGAGCCTACCTCCCCTCCCCCTCTGCCTGCCTCTCTGCCTACTTGTGATCTCTCTCTCTGTGAAATAAAATCTTTAAAAACAAAACAAAACAGGGGCGCCTGGGTGGCTCAGTGGGTTAAAGCCTCTGCCTTCGGCTCAGGTCATGATCCCAGGGTCCTGGGATCGAGCCCCGTGTCGGGCTCTCTGCTCCTCGGGGAGCCTGCTTCCTCCTCTCTCTCTGCCTGCCTCTCTGCCTACTTGTGATCCCTCTCTCTCTGTCAAATAAATAAAATCTTAAAACAAAACAAACTAAACAGCACTCCCCTGGTAATCTAATTTATAATGGGCAGAAGAATGAACAGACATTTCTCTTAAAAGAAAAAACCCTACAGATGGACAACAGACACATGAAAAAATGTTTATCATCACTTACCATCAGGGGAATGCAAGTCAAAACTACAGTGAGATGTCACCTCACACCTGTCAGAGTGGCTAAAATCAAAAACATGAGAAACAGCAAGTGTTGGTGAGGCTGTGGCTATGGACAAAGGGGAACCCTCTTGCACTGTTGGTGGGAATGCAAACTGGTGCAGCCACTCAGGAAAACAGTATGGAGGTTCCTCAAAAAGTTAAAAATAGAACAAGCCTATGAGATCCAGCAGTCACACTATGGGGTATTAACCTAAAGAATACAAAAACACTAATTCAAAAGGATAAATGTACTCCTGTGCTTGTTGCAGCATTATTTACAATAGCCAAACTATTGGAAGCAATCCAAGTGTCCACCAATAGATGAATGAGTAAAGAAGATGTGGTATATATATGCAATGGAATATTGTTCAGCCAACAAGGAGAATGAAATCTTGACATTTGTAATGACTGGGATGGAACTAGAGAGTATTATGCTAAGTGAAATAAGTGAGAGAAAGACAAATACCGTATGATTTCACTCATGTAATTTAAGAAACACAACATGAGTAAAGGGAAAGAAAAAAGAGAGGCTTAACCATAGAGAACAAACTGATGGTTACCAGAGGGGAGGTGGGTGGGTGGGTGGGGGTAGATTGAATAGGTGATGGGGATTATGAATGCACTTGTGGTTATGAGCACCAGGGGATGTATGGAAGTGTTGAATCACTATATTGTACCCCTGAAATTAAACACTATATGTTAACTAACTGGGATTAGAAAAGAACTTAAAATCTCTTTGGGTCTTGTTATTATAGGAGAGTGGAATTTATGGCACATAGAGGCATACTTTTTTTTTTTTATAGATTTTATTTATTTGTTAGAGAGTGAGCACAGGCAGAGGGAGAAGCAGGCTCCCTGCCGAGCAAGGAGCCGGATGTGGGACTCGATCCCACGACGCTGGGATCATGACCTGAGCCGAAGGCAGCCGCTTAACCAACTGAGCCACCCAGGCGTCCCTAGAGGCATACTTTTAACAAGTGTCTTGGCAGTCATGATTGGCTATTAATATTATTCTGGTTGCTTCCAGTCTGTTTGCCATAATTTATTTATATTCTGTTTCATTCTGTAGGTCATTTGAAGTACATTATAATAAACGTGTATTAAAGTAAGATGCAGAAATGTGGATAAGATTGGAAAATTGAATGTAGGGAAGATTAACGCCTGTATTTATATGCCACTGGGGATCCTATGCAGTTTTTTTTTTAAAGATTTTATTTATTTGACAGAGATCACAAGTAGGCAGAGAGGCAGGCAGAGAGGGCGGTGCAGGGGGGGAAGCAGGCTCCCTGCTAAGCAGAGAGCCCAATTCGGGAGAGCCCAATTCGGGCCTCGATCCCAGGACCCTGGGATCATGACCTGAGCTGAAGGTAGAGGCTTTAACCCACTGGGCCACCCAGGTGCCCCTCCTATGCAGTTTCTAAAAGGAAGAGTAACTTTTGGCTTCTTGTGTGACTTTTTGTTTTTTTAGTTCAGTGATTCTTAGTTGGGGGATAGGATGCGAGTAGTCCTCCTAGGGGGTTGATCAGAACCTTGGTTGGAGGTGTACGGAGTATAAAAAAACATATTTTTTGTTTTTGAAATAAGCAGTGTGGGATATAAAACTTGATCAAGTATTTGTAGCTGATGCTGATTCATGGAAGAAAGAAGAGAGAGCATTGCAGGGGCTTGGCAGAAAACCCATTCCTGTGATAGATTGTACCACTTTACTGGCAGAGACCTTTTTTTCTTTTTCTGGTATACTCTCAGGGCAACTGATACTAGTAAATGAGGCACTTGAATTCAGGTGTTTTTGATTAGCTTGACTATACCTCCCTGTGGCTCTTCCTATTTCCCAACTTTTACCATTTAATTAATGGGAATATGCACATTTTTCTTTTTCACTTTGATTGGAATATTTGGTTTGCATTTGAAGCTGTTATGCTAAAACAGATGTCAGTGATGCTTTTAGATTCAAGGAAAAGCAAGAATTAGGGTAAAGTTACTAGTATTTATAGTATAAGCTTGTCTCCGATGAATAATAGACCCTTCTGCCCAATAGACCCTTGTCTCTGATGAGTAGACCCAATAGAGGGTAATAGTAGAGATTAGAGAGACACAAGGCCATCTTGGCTTCCATGTTACAGAAGCTGGGTTGCTGGCACACACATCTTAGAGTCTACCTGGATTCTATGTTTGTATACATTTATCTTTCAGATTCATTAAAGCTGCAATGATTTCTTCTTCTTTTTTTTTTTTAATCTTATTTTTAAGTAATCTCTACATCCAGTGTGGGACTTGAACTTACAACCCTGAAATCAAGAGTCACATGCTCTACCAACTGAGCCACCCAGGCACCCCGCTGCATTGACTTTTATATCGATCTCTTTCTGTAAAATAAATATATTTTTATGTTAGAAGGAGATGCAGTGTTACACCTAAATTGCATTGTGTTTGCTTTGATGGAGAAATATGTACAGAAAAAGAAATAATTTCTTTGCAAGGTTTTTTTCCTTAAGTTTTTTTGTTGTTTGCCATAGTTGATGTAATTTTATTGAATAATATTTTGAAGGAGATGAATGAGGCCAGTTATCAGACTGGGATTCTTGCATTGTGTTTCTTGTTCTGGCTGTGTTTTGAAAATTTGGCTTTTGTAGTCTGTGTTTGGGTTTTTAGTGGATAGTACCTCCTGAATCTTTAAGGTATATAACATAAAACCTTAATGCGAAGTATTCAGAAAGGAAAAACTGTAATTTTTCATTCTTGGATTTATGTGTAAATAATTTGTATTTTAAATCTGAAATTTCTAGGAAAGATTAGAAATGCTGTCTTTGGGGGGTATTTTGGATCTCATTGCTGAGTTGATTGACTTAACCTTGTGTCACATTAAAGGTGAATGAGTAAGGTCAAACATACTATTAACGATTTTTCAGTTGACCAGTTAGGCAAAGGTCAGGCTTTGACACCTGTCAGCCTCGTAGACAAAGGTTCTCTGTGCTTTTGCAGTTCAGAGTCTGATAGCTGTTTATAATTTACCTTGATGTTTCAAAAAATCTTAGGACAGTTAAAAAAATTTTTTTTAAAGATTTTATTTATTTATGTGACAGACAGAAATCACAAGTAGGCAGAGAGGCAGGCAGAGAGAGAGGAAGGGAAGCAGGCTCCCTGCTGAGCAGAGAGCCCAATGCAGGGCTCTATCCCAGGACCCTGAGATCATGACCTGAGCCGAAGGCAGAGGCTCAGGTGCCCCCCAAAAATATTTTTTACCTGATTTGAAATACCAGTGGATTTAATGGCAGGATGCTTTCATCCAAATAGCCCAGAGTGGCAGGGACAGTGAAGGTGAGAATCTTAAAAGATATCCTGTGTATTCTGTGTATCACAAATGAGAAATCCACTGCATATTAAATACAAATAGTAAAAGAAAAAAAATAGAAATAGTGTTGTTTGATTGTCAAATATGTTTAGGAAGGGAGGGTTTTTGAGTGAAGGCATTGTGGTTGGTAACCTTATTAGCTGGCTTACTGAAAATAAGTACTTGTAAAACTTCGGATTGCTTATTTTTACCTATTTTAAAATAATTTTCCTTATCCTGAATCTAATATTTAAAATTTGTTTCTTATCCCTTGAAGTTTGGAATCTTAATCTCTCCTATCTTAGAAATAATTTCATGTTATTTCTGGCTTACTCCTTTTTGGTGATCATGAGTTAATGTTTAATTTGTTATTTGTTATTGGAAATGTCAATTATGTGAATTTATTAGGAACTTCTGGGTACTTTTCTCTAGTTAACATTGGAACATTGATTTTACATTGATTTAATAGTTTTTTAAAGATTTTATTTACTTATTTATTTGACAGAGATCACAAGTAAGCAGAGAGGCAGGCAGAAAGGGGCGGGGGAAGCAGGCTCCCTGCTAAGCAGAGAGCCCAATTCAGGGCTCAATCCCAGGACTCTGGGATCATGACCTGAGCTGAAGGCAGAGGCTTTAACCCACTGAGCCACCCAGGTGCCCCTACATTGATTTAATAGTTTTATATGTTGAAGTTTAAAATAGTTTTTGGTGTTCACTTGTGCATTATTATTTCTTAGTTATTTGCAAGTTGGCCTTGAGGTAGTCATGGTTTTCTGATCATTTTGGCCTTTATTATATTGTTTTCATAGCTAGTTGATCTAGTGTGGGTTGTTGTAGCTCTTTTGGACTGTGCATTCATTATTGTGGTCAACTCTTACATAAAATAGGAAAATACCATTCATTTGATATATACGACTCTTTTTGTAGCTACCCTCTTGGATATTATTGCAAATTATTATAAGCCTTTTAATAAGTTGCAAATCAATTTTAATGTGCTTGCAAAATCTGGAAATGTGTACCTTCAATTTTCCCTTTGATGCAGAATAAATTTCAGCCAATGGGGAGTCTGATGTTACAGCTGAGACAAGACATGCAGATGTCAGAATGGACATCTAGTGGAACACACTAGGGAACATACGTGTTTGATGAGCATGGAAGCTTTTCATAGGGCGTCTGACAAGCCATTGACTATGATAGGAGTGGAAAAGGGCCTGGAGAAGAGTAAGTGGGATGGTAAGCACATACCAGTAACTCTTGTTGGAATTTTGACTTAAAGGAACTGAAGGAATAATGAGATGAAGGTTCAAGTTTATTTTCAGAGTGGGGAAGTAAACCCTTTTATTTATTTATTTATTTTTTTTTATGATTTATTTATTTGAGAGAAAGAGCACAGAGAGAGGGGCAAAGGGAGAGAATCTCCAAGCAGACTTCTCACTGAGTGTGGAACCTGATGCAGGGCTCAATCCCATGACCTGTTAGATCATGACTTAAGCCGAAACCAAGAATCAGGTGCTCAACTGACTGAGCCACCCAGGCACCCTGTAGATAATTTTATATTCCAAGAATTTGAAGTGGGCAATTTTGAGTTGAATTGACTTAATGGATTAAAGCATGGTGCTGAGTGTTGAGCAAACAAGTTAATTTCCAGAGAAAATAGTAGTCAGTTCAAAGGATTTACCTCTATTTCTGTTTCATAAACAAAGTAATCTTTAAGATGAGTACAGTAACGTGGAATACTTATCTTTTCTCAGGGTTAAATATTAGGTAATAGGTATATATATATATATGTTGTATATGAAATGAGCTTTTCCTGTTGAACTGATTTTGAGGGATTATGCTGGTTAGCAGAGTTCAGTTTGTTCTCTATTCTTCATAGGAAAATTTATGATTTTACAGAGCTCTTTATGTGTTTCTGTTACAATGCATACTTTTAACTTCTTTTCAAATGATGTAAGTGAAAGCATTAATAGGGCTTCCTTTCTGTAAGCACACTCCACAAACACAATACATTTATCCTCACGTTGTTTTTGACATCAAATAATTATGGATGCTAACTTTGTATTGTTTCATATATATTTTTGTGCAGCTCTTATTTGGAGAGTGAGGAAAGGTTCATTGAATTCTTAATTGAGGAATCACCATTTATGCATATAATTGTAAAAATATGCCATAGCAGATGGTCTTTAGTGGCAATATTTTAGAAGTTCACAGAATTTGGATTTTCCTTATCAAGCTACAAAATTAGATTTTGCTCATTATAAGATAGTTTAAACCTAGAGATGTTATGACTAAATGTGAAACTTCAAGCTGAATTACCCTTGAAGGCTAAAATTAACATATGCAAGAATTTTCAAATAACTTATGAGAGTCATTTTTCTTTTTTAAAGTTTTTGTATAGCTTTTTAATACAGAATTCTTTATATTCTTATTGGTGATGATTTCATGTCTCTTACTTTGTCTTTCAAAAAGTATGACTGTAACTTAGCTGAAGTTTCTCACCCAATAATGTTATATATATGTTACTATTTAGATCCCAAAAGAATGAAATTAATTTATTAAATATCATCTTTAGTATTCTGATATTCTTTTGGTTAAACATTACATTGTGAAGTGTTACTGATGTTTTCTGAAGGTCTTCCAAAAAAAAGAGTATATACTGAGTTTTCAAATGTATACTTTATTTTTTCAATCTATAAACATCCTTTTTCTTGTCTCCTGCTGCCCCCTCCTCCCTGAAAATTTAATCCTTTTTAGTTGAACTAGTTCTGTCATGGACTAATTCAGAGCCTAGATCAGAGTGCCTTATCCTAGGTCTTTGGAATGAGAATAAGAACCAGGGATGTGGAGACCTGATGGAGTTGCAGGAAAAAACCATTTTGTGTTCTAGTCATTGAGTAGCTAAGGCTGAGTTACAAAGGCAGGAGGAAATAGTTGCAGTTAGCCCAGGCCCCATCAGTATAACCATCCTGCCACTCCCTACCCCTCCAAAGACAGAGATGAAGCAGTTAAAATTCTTATACTCTCTTTATGCTCTTTACCCCCTAGTTGCCACTGATTGCTAATCTCCTTGGTTTTCAGGTTCTTGGTGCCATACTCCAGCTATTGATAGCCGCCAGCTGACTGGCTTTTTCTCCTGTTCAGCTCTGCCCGAGGTGTGCTCTCCCAATTCCAGTGTCGCATGACGCTTTTGGGCAAGAGAATCCTTCTGTTGTCCATATTGGAGCCTAGTAGCCAAATATTTTCCAGTTTTTTTTAGTTGGTCCAGAGACTTTTACCTCTGTATGAATGTTAGAAAGTCCAGAGGACTGTTTTGGGGCTTGCATGGGGTCCTTGTTCCCTGAGGAAGTAATACTTGTTGGTATCTGAACAAGCAGTGGACTTCTTAAGCTTTGGGTGTCCACAGTGATCTGAGGAGACAGAAGAGAGGAGTTCATCACTAAATAGCTAACTTTGTTATGTGTTTACTGAATGCTAGGCACTAAGCTAGGTGCTTTAAATGGATTATGTAAGTTAATCTGGATAGCAGCTCCATGAGGAAAGGTTAGAGAGGTGAAGTAACCTCCCCAGGGTTAAATGATGGAACTGGCACTCCAAAATCCAGTCTGTAGTGCGTGCCTGAGTGGCTTAGTGGGTTAAAGCCTCTGCCTTTGGCTCAGGTCATGATCCCAGGGTCCTAGGATCGAGCCCCACTTCGGGCTCTCTGCTCAGCAGGGAGCCTGCTTCCCTTCCTCTCTCTCTGCCTGCTTCTCTACCTGCTTGTGATCTCTGTCTGTCAAATAAATAAATAAAATCTTTAAAAAAAAATCCAATCTGTAGATTTTTGAAATGTGTTTATCGCAAAGCATGTTACTAAATATATGAGCACATTTCCTCCCAGCTAGTCCTTAACTACACTGAAATGATGTGGAATAGATGCTGACATTTTAGGTGACAGTGCCCATCAAAAGGGATATGCAAACACAGGTGTGAGATTAGAGATTTACATTAATGTAGGAAATTAAAGCATTAACTGTAATTTTACGAGGATGTTTTATTTTAGCTGACAGTTCCTGGCAGAAATGGAAACACAATATATTAAATATGCCATAAGTAGTTTTCCCAATACAATATGTGTGCTACCTCTAAGGAAAACACTATATTTACACAGCTCCGTTGTTGAAGGGCATATTATTTCCACCATGGCTTTTCTATACCCTATGTTGCTTTTCTCTGGTACTTTTTTTTTTTTTTAAACATTTCTTTAGTCACATTGTATGTTTTAGTTCATGTTCAACAATAGACTCATGTGATATTCAAATGTCAGTGGAAACTAAAATTCCAAAGTAGACTTTATGCTTGAGATAGGGATAATTTGACAGTATGGTAAAAAGAAAATTACAGGCTTGATTTGGTTTTGTTTTTGGCTTAGGAGAAAGGAGGAGCACCTTTGGAGAGAGGTCCACTGGTTTTCAGACTGGGCCTTTTAGGAGGATAACTCCTTGGTTCATTTAGGGGTTCTGGACTTCAGGGACTACTTCCTATACTTTGGACCTCTTTGTGGTATATTGTGATGGTTCTAACAATGACTGTTATGTTCTACAAGCATTTAATAGACAAGATATGGGGATGCTGGAGTGTCTGCAATGCACTGGATAGTTCTGTACAGCAATGAGTTTTTCCATGTCCTTTTTGATTTTTCTAATGTTCCTTTTAAAAATTTATGTGGGGTAAAAAACAACCAAACAAAAACCTGTTTTAATGACCTGAATCTAGACCCAAACACTGTTTTATAAATATACATAAAATGTCCCCCCCCCTCCCGTTTTTGTGTACCCTGATAGTTCCTGGAATGAAACTACTGTGTGAATTGATGGATAATTATACTTTGTTTTGTTCTATATTTTTCTGTAAGTTCTCCTTTTTGGAAAAGCTCTTCACTGATGGAGCATTTGAGGCACCAACACACACACTATACCAGTCTGCATTGGTGGATATTGCATTCATAAAGTTTCTAGGAGTGGGTACAATATTTAATTAGCCACTTGATTATGACATTTTTAAAAAAAGATTTATTTGAAAGAGTGCATCCATGTGAATGGGGGCAGGGGCACTGAGAGAGGAAGAGAGAATCTCAAGCAGACTGTGCACAAGCACAGAAGTGGATGCAGGGCTCAGTCTCATGACCTTGAGATCATGACCTGAACTGAAACCAAGAGTTAGACACCTAACCGACTGAGCCACCTAGGTGCCCCTTGATTATGACATTTAATATACCATGTGTGATTCTTTATGTTTGTTAGTGTTATTTTGTTTTAGATTGCTTTTGTGTTTCTTTTTCTTTTATATTTTAGTTATGGAATTTACCCCACCCCCTTTTTAAAAAAGATTTTATTTATTTGTGAGAGAGAAAGCACGCACAAACAGGAAGAGTGGCAGGCAGAGGCAGAGAGAGAAGCAGGCTCCCTGTGGGGCAAGGAGCCTGATGCAGGACTCAATCCCAGGACCCTGGGATCATGGCCTGAGCCAAAGGCTTAACTGACTGAGCCACCCAGGCGTCCCGAATTACCCCTTTTTATTTTTTTACTTTTTTATTTTTTATTTTTTAAGATTTTATTTATTTATTTTGTCAGACAGAGAGCACAGGAGTGAGCACAGGCAGACACAGAGTGGCAGGCAGAGGCAGAGGGAGAAGCAGGCTAACTGCTGAGCAAGGAGCCCGATGTGGGACTCGATCCCAGGACACTGGGGTCATGACCTGAGCCGAAGGCAGCCGCTTAACCAACTGAGCCACCCAGGCGTCCCGCGAATTACCCCTTTTTAAAAAACACTGTTTACTAACTCTTTACTAACACTAAAGTAGCTGTCATCCCAGACTTACTATTTCCATAACTAAGGATATATCTGGATATCTTCCTATTATTTGTAAAAAATAATCTTCTTAAACCCTCTATATTGTGTAGTTCAGTATGCACAGCAACTGTGAGCATTGCATGTGAAGGAAACAGTCAAATGTGGCATCAAAATAATACTTCTTTTTAGTCTGCTTTATAAACAGAGTTCAAAACTCTTCATTATTGTGGATGTAGAGTTTCCTAGTATCCTAGTGTAAGTGGGAAAGCAAACTTCTCAGATTGGGAGAGTTAAGACTGGCTGTCTGCTTATAGATCATTTGGTGAGCCTGGGGTGGGACATTCAGTTCTATTTCCTTTGGAGATATCTTCATAGAACATATAGTGAAGGTGCTTTTTTCCTGAGATTGTGATGTTCATATAGTGAGGTTTCTGGTCTTTGGATCACTTATGTATAGAAATAATTCCTAGAAATTATATATTTATATGACTTATGATAGACTTGAGGAATATTAATCATAAGAATTCTAATTTTAAAATTTATTTATTTATATATTAATACATGGGGATGATGATGTATATAATAAACAATAGAGGAATTCCAAGCACCAAACCATTGAGAGAACCTCGCCTTTGGACCTAGGGACCTATAAAATTATTGCCTTGTCGGCTTACGGGTTCTGAAGATAAACCCAAGGGATGGAATGGGTGGGTTAAGGTAATCTCTTTCTTTTGCATCTTTGTGGGGGCTTACCAACTGTTGGAGCTCTGTTCTGAGGATTGGTTGGTAATAGAGGGCCTTGGAACCTGCCTTTTTTTTTTTTTCCCTAGAAACAGCAGCTTGCTCTTCCTTCATGTGGTGTGGTACTCTTTCTTCTTTCCAGCTTGAACACTCATAGTTTTGTCATTCTATTTTTCCTAAGCCCTATTCCTGTGAGATCTTCTAGATATCATATACTCTGCTCATTTGGCATTATTTTAATGGCTTTATGAATTTCCAGGAAATACACCCATATATTCCCCTACATTAATCTGGTTTTGGTTGTACATTTTTATGACAAGGAAACTTGTAGTTAAATTATGGGGAAGGTGCGCTGGGTGGCTCAGGTGGTTAAGTGTCTGCCTTCTGCTCAGGTCATGATCCCAGGGTCTGGGGATCGAACCCTGCATCGGGCTCTCTTCTCAGCGGGGAACCTGTTTCTCCCTCTCTCTCCACCTGCTGTTCCCCATGCTTGTGCTCTCTCACTCTCTGTATCAAATAAATGAGTAAAATCTTAAAAATATGGGGAAGAGAGGGAGGGGAGGCTAGAGATATAGGATAAGGGCAAGAGGGAATTGCTGACTTTTTGAGGAGGGGACTGATATGTTTTAATTTAGTATGGTAAAAGAGAAGCACAGTGGCTGAGTGAATAAGGAAGTCTAGAGTTGAAACCCAAGTTGAGATTTAAGATTGTCAGGTAATATTGGACACCACTTCATGTATCTTCTAGTGGACCTCCCTGCTAGCTGACCATGAGAATGAGTCTGTTAAAGCCTAGATGAGATTAATTAACACTAAGACCCTCAGAATAAAAATAATTCCTCTCAGTTGTGGTTGTTTCACATATCTACAGATGTGGTGAAATGGCATGGAATTGTACACATGCATTGTATCAGCATCATTTGTCCTGGTTTAGGTTTTGTACTCTACTTATGTAACATATAACCATTGAGGGACCCTGAAGGGTACAAGGAGACTCTCTGTACTGTTTTTGCAACTTGTGAGTCCATAATTATTTTAAAATGAAAGCTAAAAAATTTAAAAGTTAAAAGAACAAAAAGATTGATAAGTCAATGTTGAGACTTAGGGCAGAGTTCTGTTGAGATATTGCCAATATCTGTGTTAACAACAAGGAAAATTTGACCAAATGGAAGGACTGAATGAGGGTCTGAATTACAGTAGTGGCTGTGGCAATGGAAAGAAGTGGGCCAATATGATAGACATGGACAGAGCCTGAAGGTTGGATGACTTAGTGGAATATGAAATGAAAAGGACTCCAAGCTGTTTGGTAGATAAAGAATAGTGTCTTAGTAATGGTAGGGAATATAGAAATAGGAGTATGTTTTGTGAATAGTATGGTATATTTGGTTGTGAGCATACTGCCTATGAGTGCTGGTGGGCCAGTGGGGATAGGCTGTGGACAGTTCAACATACTAGGCTGCGTTCAAGAGGTCATGGATTAAAGTATATAATCAAAATGCGTATATAACAGTAGTAGTTGAATCTGTGGAAAAGAAGATTGCTAAGGGAGAGTGTATGAGTGAGAAAATGTGGGAAAATTAATTTCATAATGGATTTTTTATGACCCTGGGTAAGTTACCTAACTTTTCAGTGCCTCATTTTCTTCATGAGTAAGATAAGTGAGATAGAGAATATCTTGGTATATTCCTCATAGAATTGTTGTGAAACTGAAATAAATTATCTATATAAATTGCACAGTGCTTGGCACGTTGTAAACACTAATGGCTAATCATTTTATTCTTTAGTAAGCACTTTGGTTATGCATATGAAAACAGTGGACTCTAACTCAAAGTTATATTGAATGTTTAAAATTAAACAGTGATTTTTATTTGCAGTGATATTTTTTATTTCTTGAAATAGAGCTTTTTGGTGTTTGAAGGTCTGGTTAGTTATAATCTTGGAACTAGTTTTTGTGGTTAATTACTTTAAGGCATTTTTATAGAAATGTGTCCCCTTTTTTGGACTATTAATACCTCTGTGACACAAACTTTGGTACAATACTTTTACCTTCACCTTTCTCCAGTTTCTTAATTATATAATTCTTTCACCTTTTGGGACTTGGAGATAAACTCTTGGTTGAATATGTAATATTTTTGTTTGTTGAAAGTGGAGTAGATGAGGGATGGTATTAAAACTGAATTTAGGACTGGACAAGTTTCTTCCAATGAAGATGGGATATAAAGAACCCAGCTGTATTTATTTAGCTTCTGTTTCTTTTCTCTGACAGGATTATTATGCTCTAGAAGTGTCATTTGGGGGAGCCAAAGCACTGTACTTTAACTTACATCGGTCTGTTTAGAAGGGAAAAAAGTAGTGAAATGAATTGAAGTTCATGCTTTGCAGGTGTTTATGTGTCTCTACCTTTTGTTTTAATAGTAAGTGGCTAGTGGGGTTGGTTAAATAGCAAATGAATGAGACTAAAGGTTGGGCATATTTGTTCCTAGAGTTTTAACTTATTTACATTTGGTTTTAGTTGCCCTATTAATACTTCAAGGGTTAAGAGAAATAAGTATTTTCAGCTGGATATATATCATATCACTTCAGAGCCAAATTAGACTGTGGATGCCTTGTCTGAGACCTGCTATGAAATACCAAAAGAACAGTCTTTGGAATGTAGGCTTGATTTTTCCAGTCAATGAACTGACTAATATTTTCGGAGTGCCTGTAGATGCAAAACACTAAATTATATTAAAAATATTGCCACTTGAGTAAGTCCTTAAAGAAAAAATTTTGGTACTGTTTGGTTGATTAGTGTACATCAGAGTTATTGTTTGGGCTCTCCAAATACAGGTTGTTCAGGGATGCAGTAGGATCTGCATACAAATAGATTGCAATTTGGATTTGGAAAGGATAGCTTCTTCTTTATTCTGTGTCAGTTTTCATTTGGTGTGTTGTATATTCTTTAAAATGAATTACCATTTATTTGAGTGTCCCTCTTTAATATAAGCTTGACATGATTATTTTTCTTTATATTTATCACTCTCTTTGACACACAGGCACACACCCACATATGCGTGCACACACACACACACACACGAAGAGCTACAGTTTGAGTAGTATTCATAGTAGGATAAAGATAATTTGAAGTTTTTAGTAGGTTGTTATCTTTAGTCATGAGAAAAGTCTACTTTCAAATTTCACTACCTCTTTTTTTTAAAGATTTTATTTATTTATATGTCAGAGAGTGTGAGCACAGGCAGACAGAGTGGCAGGCAGAGGCAGAGGGAGAAGTAGGCTCCCTGCCGAGCAAGGAGCCCGATGTGGGACTCGATCCCAAGATGCTGGGATCATGACCTGAGCCGAAGGCAGCCGCTTAACCAACTGAGCCACTGTCCCTCACCACCTCTTTTTGGTAATTCTAGAACAGAGGGGCTATTTCCAAGACCACATCTTCATCAGAAGCTGGGGTTTAATGTATGTTAGAAAAGATACACACTTCCTCCACTGTTTCTTAAACTCTTGCTATTTATTACCTGACTTGTTTATCAAACCTTGGAAATTGGTACCATTGATAGCTAATGGGGTGTTTTGGTCAGTTGAGAGTGGAGATACTTAAAAAAAAAAAGCATCACTGTGTGTGTCAGAGAATGTATTGCTTGTAGCTAAAAGTAATGGCTTATCTTGGTTTCTTTTTTAAAATTAAAAAAAATTTTTTTACAGATTTTATTTATTTGACAGAGATTACAAGTAGCCAGAGAGTCAGGCAGAGAGAGGGGGAATCAGTCTCCCTGCTGAGCAGAGAGCCGGGTGCAGGGCTGTATCCCAGGACCCTGGGATCATGACCTGAGCCGAAGGCAGAGGCTTTAACCGACTGAGCCACTCAGGTGCCCCTTATCTTGGTTTCTTGTGATGGCACCTTTGCTACTTTATTGTCCTGTGGTCTCTTTCTGTCTGACAAAGAAAATTGACAGGTTACTTACCTTTTTATGAGTGCTTTTCTTGAGAACTGTATGATTGAATGCATAGTGAAATTAACCTTGGCTTCTGCAGTACTGAATGGCAGTAGAGAGATGCTTGCTTCTTCCTTCCTTCTTAAAAAATGCTGTTTGAATATAGTTTGGGTAAGTTGACCTCTGAGGTAGTTGATGGAGAAAATTGAATGAAATATTTTTCTTCTCTTCTGTATTGTGTTAATTTGCCCCAAGTGACATAATTAACTTAAATGTTGTGAAGTGTTAGGTTTTAGCCAACTAAGCTTAATTTAATTTGTATGTCTTTATTTTTACTGTATATGTGGTAAAATTTGATAATTAATAAAGATTTAAAGGAATATCTAACTGATAAATTCACCCTGTTTCACCTTCTTAGACCTAAGAAGCATAATTTGGCTAAATTATGCAAAATGCTAATTAAAGGGTTTAATTTGCTAATCATCTCAGTTTGATTAAAGGCAGATGCTGATTATCTACACAAGTCTAAATGGACCTTTCAGAGATGGCTTTCATTATTTAAAATCAACTTGTCAAACTAATTAAGACATAAATTTAAGGAATAACAAATACCAATAGTTATCTGTTTACTTTCAGTGTAATGCAAGACTGGATAATTCACAAATGCTGTGCATCAGAGACTTGGTGTATACAGTGTCATTAGGCATTTCAGTATTTTCAAAGTTTAGGAGTTGAACTTTGGCTTTTTTACTGAGCTCATTAGATTGTTTGGTCATACCTTTGTTGGTCCTTTGGGTCTCTGATATTTTTCCTGGCCCTTTTTCCCTTCTTCTAGGAAGGAAAAGGACACTGCAAGGGAGCCAAGACAATGCCATGCATATACATTTAAACCATGCATAGACATAGTCAGGTGTATTGTAGATAGGTATACTAGGTTCCTCAGAGGTGACCAAAACTTCCTCTTACAAATCTGAGAGATGTGTCAGGAAACGGTTAATAGGCATGTGTCAGTATTAATGCCAGGAAGCGTGTGGGGAGCATCTTAGTTCAATAACTGAGGAACAATTTGGATCCATGCTCCCAGCCTTTTATTCTTCCTGGCTTGTCTTTTTCTCAGGATGTGCAAAGATATAAAACCATTTACAGTTCAGGCAAGTGTCTGTGGCTGATTTAGGGTTAAGAGTGGAGAAACCAAGGCAGACACTATTCCTAATTTGAGTCAGATACAAAAGGCTCAGTAACAGGAAATGTTTGGGGTTTTTCATTGCAGGCAGGGTATTAGGATAGAGGATCTGAGGTACATACATACAATCCTGCTTTGACCTGTACCCAGGTCAAAGGTTAGTAGGATGAGTAGCATGATGTCTAAGTGGGGATAATCTATATGTCATATGGCCCTAGGGGTAGAATGCACTGGTGCCATACTACCTGAGGTTGAATACTGGTGCTCTGGTGCTGTCACTTAGTAGTGTTTTTTTTTTTTTTTTCCTTCCCCATGCAATTTGGTTTTCTCATCTGAAAAATAGAAAACATAATAATACTATTTCATAAGGTTAGATGGCTTCAATAAAGGTAATACATGTTAAGTACTTAGAACACTGCCTGGCAGATAGTAAGCACATAATAAATTTTAACTATTATTATTTTTGTTACTTTCTGGCTTCTTTGTGAGATTTGCAAAAGATGGTGTACATAGAGAACATTGGGTTTTTACCCCTAATATCCCTTTCAGCCATTTAAAAATGATTGCTACATGCACCCAAAACCCATAAAATACCTAGGAATAAACCTGTCCAGAGAGGTGAAAGTTTGGTAATCTGAAAACTATAGGACACTTCTGAAAGAAATTGAGGAAGACACAAAGAAATGGGAAAATGTTCCATGCTCATAGATTGGAAGAACAAATATTGGTAAAATGTCTATACTACCCAAAGCAATCTATACATCCAGTGCAATCTCTATCAAAATACCACCAGCATTTTCTACAGAGCTACAACAAACAATCCTAAAATTTGTATGGAACCAGAAAAGATCCTGAATAGCCAAAGGAAGGTTGAAAAAGAAAACCAAAGCTGGGGGTACTGCAATTCCGAACTTCAAACTGTATTCCAGTGCTGTAATCATCAAGATAGTATGGTACTAGCACAAAAGCAGACACATAGATCAATGGAACAGAATAGAGAACCCAGAAATGGACCCTTAACTGTATGGTCAACCAATTTTCGGCAAAGCAGGAAAAAATATCCAATGAAAAAAAGACAGTCTCTTTCACAAATGGTGCTGGGTAAATTGGACAGCCACATGCAGAAGAATAGAACTGGACCACTTTCTTAAACCATACACAAAAATAAATTCAAAATGGATGAAAGACTTAAATGTGAGATAGGAATCCATCAAAATCTTAGAGGAGAACACAGGCAGCAACCTCTTTGACCTCAGCCATGGCAACTTCTTCCTAGAAACATCACCAAAGGCAAGGGAAGCAAGTGCAAAAATGAACTATTGGGAATTAAGGAGGGCACTTGTTATAATGAGCACTGGGTGTTGTATGTAGGTGATGAATCACTAAATTCTGCTCCTGAAACTAATATTACACTATATGTTAATATGAATTTAAATAAAATCTTGGAAGGAAAAAACTTACTGCTATACATACATGTATAATAACAAAAAATATAAGAACCTCAGTGTGGTTAGCTAATATAATTTAGCTAATAGGTAAACTAATAGATATTTGGATAAGCTAATAGATAAGCCAATAGAATTTGGAATACTGGTGGGATGCCTGGGTGGCTCAGTCGGTTAAGCATCTGCGTTTGGCTCAGCTCATGATCCCAGGGTCCTGGGATCAAGTCCCATATCAGGCTCCTTGTTCAGTGGGGAGGCTGCTTCTCCTTCTGCGTGCACTGCCTGTTCTGCCTGCAGCTCTCCGTGCTTCTGCTTTCTCTCTGACAAATAAATAAATAAAATCTTTAGGAAAAAAATAGAATTTGGAATACTGGAGTTTTATTAAAACTAAAAAGTGCAGATTTTGGTCTGATTCTTTGTGTTATGAGTGGTTTAGAGGTGTGTAGAGATAGTTGCTAGACTGACAACTGGACAGTCCCTGATAATGAGTATTTTTTATCTGGATTCAAAGGGTAGAAAAGAAGTTTCCTTTGAATTCAGTTGTTTTCTTTTTCTTTTTCTTTTTTTTTTTTAAGATTTTATTTATTTATTTGACAGACAAAGATGACAAGCAGGCAGAAAGCAGGCAGAGAGAGAGGGAAGCAGGCTCCCCGCCGAGCAGAGAGCCCAATGTGGGGCTCGATCCCAGGACCCCGAGATCATGACCCGAGCTGAAGGCAGAGGCTTTAACCCACTGAGCCACCCAGGCGCCCCGAATTCAGTTGTTTTCTAACTCCCAGAAGATTAAAACAACTTATTGTGTAATGGGTAAAGTGTAATAGAATGCTATGAGTTTTGTAACTACTTAGACCAATAGAATTTGGTGGAAGTGATACTGTACCTGTTTCTGGGTGCAGACCTTAAGAAACTGGCAGCTTCCACTTCCTGTCTGACATACTATCTTAGAGAGTCCTGAGATGTTATGTAAGATCTGACTAGACTTGCTGAGATCCACTTGCTAGAAAGGTCTGTTCTGAAGCCTGGCATACACTAGCAACTGTCATATTGGAGAGGCCATGTCTCAGCACTCCTGGACATTCCCAGCGGAGCCTGGCCATTTAGCCATCTCTACCAAGGTCCCAGGCATGTGAGTGGGGCCACCTTGGACTCTTCAGTCTGTTCATCAGCTCAAGACCCAAGGGATGTCATTTGATGCCACATGGAACAGATGAATTGCTGGCTGTATCCTTTCTGAATTTCTGACCAACAAAATTGAGAGAAAAGAAAATGGTTGTTGCTTTAAGCTGCTAAGTTTTAGGGGTAATTTATTATGCAGTGATACATAAGCTGGAGCTTCTGACTTCTTAAATTTGAGCAGAAGCCAAAACAGTGTACCCTAAATACTTTTAAACAACTAAATACCTTCAAACAACTCTATCATGATTTGGAAAGACTATGAAACACAATAGTATGAAAAATAAAATTCAGGTAATTAGATAAGTAGAGAAGGTAACTCTGAGGGAGCTCAGATTACTCAGAAGGGAGAGAAATGGGAACATTCTTGATAAATGCTTTCCACTTTTCAGACGTTTGGTGAAGCTGCTTCAACAGAGTTAGCCGAGAAGTTTATGGATTTTTAACTTTGAAGAGAGGCTTGCTGCATTTCTGAAACTTGCCAGGAGTCTCAGAATCCTTTGAGGTCTTCTTTATTTTCAGAGATACTTTTTTATGTTTTAGGACCTGGGAAAGAGAGGTAAGTTACCTCTCTTTGTTACCTCTCATGAATTTGCCAAAATTTACAGTAGTCCAAATTAATGACTTCCATTAGTAGCGTAGCTTGCGGATAGTCCTTTTTGCTTGCTATATTCAATTCAGCCAAGAGATGGTGAACTAAGAGATATGGTAGGGCCCTGTGCTATGGTGGATTTAAAGTGCTTTCTTAATTAGAAAGGATAAGTGAGTAAAAGCAGTCATGAGTTTCTATTGACACCGTACCATACAGGCTTTTTGATTTTTGTGTGTTGTTTTGAAACAGTTGCAGATTTCTATTTTCTTTTTAATTTTCAGCATTTAATGGTTTATATTGGTTCTCAGTATGTGGAGTTTGGATTATGGTAGTTAAGGGAGAAATTTTAATTCATATGGAAAATGTGTGGAAATGATCTCTTACTGAAAAACTGAAAATGGATTAAAAAGCTTATTTTGTAAGTCCAGGGAAGCAGGACAGTTGAGGCCTAATAAAACCTTTTTGTGTTGGCAGACACATTACTGCTATTATAACACTTTGCTTAAGGAACAGGAGGATCAAGGATAAATGTAGTACATACACAGCTGTTTGAATTTGCTGCTTAGCTTTCTGGATTCCTTAAGCTGTATCACTGTTGGTTGTTTAACAGTCTTACTGGAGGCAAGAAACAAAGTGAACAAGATGATTCTCATATACGTTTCCCAAGGCTGCTTTTATTTATTTCCATAAAATAGAAGTAATAATTTTGCCTTTTTTTCTTTTTTTGGTAACTCAAAGTTAACAGTAGCAAGGAAGATATAGATAAGGAACCAAGTGACTGGTATTTTAAGAGATCAATGTCAGGATCATTACAGAGAACAACATAATGGCTCTAGAATGGATGAATTCAGTGTTTTCTCTTTTTGCAATTTTGAGCACATGGAATGAAAATGGCCACATTTAGGTGGGGGGTAGGAGTTTAGCTTTGGAAGAAGCTGTTACACTACAATATGGATAAAATACATAATTACAATATTATACGATTGAGGACTGTTCTGGTGAGGTTCACATGATTATCTGTTCTTCAAGGCAGAAATGAGCTCTTTTTTTCCTGTTTCTGCTGGAGAGGAGTAGGAGGAGTGCTGCGACTTGATGACGTACAGAGGGGCCTCTGGGTAGTGCAGCTAGCACTGCTTCCCCTCACATCTCATGTTGGCAGTGCTTGATAACTGGATGTCCTGAATAACACCAGCCCTTCTCTGTGGTATTGTGGCTTCTTCCAGTATTTGAATCCATATTTTAAGTGCAGCTGAAGTGCTTGACTATTTTAGGAATGGAATTCGAGATAGAACTGTAAGTTGAGAAAGGAGTATAGGCAAGGGAAGGGAGCTCTTGATGGACTTTGAAGTAAGACAAATGGCTAAGTAGCCTCTTTCTGCCTTATTGGAGGGTAAATGTATAAGATGTTGGGGAACACTTGTCTAACTCCCTGTCATCATCAGGAAGTGGCTTGGAGGGACTTGAATCTACCAGCCTCTTCCCTACTGAGATACCCAGATTAACACATGGTTTATAGAAAGTGTGCTTGCTATGCAGATGTATCTTTTTTTTTTTTTTAAGATTTTTATTTATTTATTTGACAGAGATCACAAGTAGGCAGAGAGGCAGGCAGAGAAAAAGGGGAGGGGAAGCAGGCTCCCCACCAAGCAGAGAGCCCAACCCAGGGCTCGATCCCAGGACCCTGGGATCATGACCCGAGCTGAAGGCAGAGGCTTTAACCCACTGAGCCACCAGGTGCCCCTGCAGATGTATCTTTAAGCTTAGTCCCTAGCTGCCAGAATTCTGCTCCCAAGTACACATGACACAGAATATCTGGAGCTATTGGTGTCCTTCATAGTACTCTATACTTAATGTTTGATAATGCTTTATGTATATCCAGCTTTATGTTCTGCGTTATGGAGGATTTATAACATTTTTAGTTTGAGAGAGTAGAGACTTTTCATGGAACAGAACAAGGCAAAATAATCACATGCCAGAATGTTTGATATAGTCTCTAAGAGTTATGGAAAAGTAAAGAGGATATTGCTACAGACTGGATTAATCTAGAAAGGCACCATTGAGCTGACAGTATTTGAACTGAGTCTTAAAAGATAAGACAGAAAGGAAGTAGCAGATCTATTCTGGTGGGTGGGATATTGTGTCAACTACACCATCAAATGTTTAAATAATTTTCTGAGGAACTGAAAATGTTGAACTGGGTCAACAGATAGGAAACCTTTGTCAAGGCCGTAAAACTGCTTTCTAATATTTTCACTTGCAAACCTGGGTATTTAAACATCTGAAATAAATACCTCCTTTCTCTTTATCCAAGGCACAAACAATAGCTAGTATTTTCACTGTTTGAATTTCAAATAGTATGATGGAAATGTAAAATTAATGATAAGACTTGGTTTCCTATGGCCTATAAGAGAAAACAATAACAAATCACTTTCTTTTTTTGACTTTATTTTTTCCTGCTTGTTTCATTCTCCGTTTTCCTGGATAAACATAGCTGCACCATTGGTCCATACTGACTTTTTTTTTTTTTAGTTTATTTATTTATTAAATAGTCTCTACACCCAACATGGGGCTCGAACTCAACCCCAAGATTAAGAATCGAATGCTCTTCTGACTGAGCCAGCCAGGTACCCCGAGTCCATACTGACTCTTGAGTAAGCTTCAGCCTTTCTTCCCCAGCCAAATAAGCCATATTTTTGTAATCTGCTATTAGCTGCTTAATTTGGAAAGCTTCAGTTGTCATCGTATCTTTCATGAATTAGAGTTTGGCTTCCTCTCTTCCGTTCATCTTGAAAATGTCCAAAGTGCTACGTGGTTTAAAAACTTAGAGCCAAGTAAAGTTGAGCAATTTTCTACTGGGCTACATTGTAAAAATGGGAAAGGAAAATTACTTTCTTTTGTTTTTTTTGGAAGACATTTGCCAGTTGGAGCTTCAACAAAGATTGAGTTTGGGAGGCCTTTAATTGTGTACCAAAAGGTTATTGCAGAAGATAACATAAGGGAGATGTCATAAAGAAGAAAATTTGAAGCTCAGTAATAGAAAGCTGTGTGAAGAAATAGGCATTCTGCCAATTAACTGGGTGCTTGAAATAAATAGTTTGGAATTAAAGAAACAGTTGCAAATTTCAAAGACTTGATTAACTTAGTTCATAGGGAAACTGGGGAGTGGGGAAAAAACTTCAGGTTATGGTAGTTTGAAAGCTGAAAGCATACTTACTGTTCATTGCAGTTTTGCTCCAAAATATTTAATTTTTATCAAGTTTGATAATGTACAATCAGGAGAATTGTTAATCTGATTTTATGTCAAACCACGGAAATAAAATCCCAAATATGTTTGGGTGAAATGAAATATGATCATAGGAGTTCAATCTTGAAATGTTGACTGTCTCAGCAGTCAGTAAATATTTCCAAAATTGGGCATAGAGTGATTATGAGTATGTGTAGGAAGGATATCCAATGAAGCAGATAAATGGTACCTGACCCTTGGGTCTTCTTATCTGCTGAGTAATCATGACACAATTATATAAATAACCAATTAATAATAAAAAAAAATTTGTGTGTATCAGGGAGATGTACAGGAGAACATTAAATGTTCATCTTTCCATAAATGTCCAGCTCTTCTTATGTTGCATTAGTTTGAGGTGAAGTACAGTTCTTTAAGGTTTTTATTTCTATACTTCTTTTATCTTTTAAACATTGTCACACAAACCAAAAAGCAAGAAAGGAGATCGCATTCTTTACTGAAAGGTATTTTTGCTGGTTATAGAATTTTAGGTTGTCAGGTTCTTTCTTTTTTCTTTCAAGATTTTATTTTTAAGTAATCACTACACCCACTGTGGGGCTCCAACTTACAACTCTGAGATAAAGAGTTTTGTACTCTACTGACTTAGCCAGACAGCCTTTTCTTTTTTCTTTAAAGATTTTATGGTAGGTACTTTCTTTTCACATTTTAAAAAACAATTTTATTTATTGATTTGACAGATCACAAGTAGGCAGAGAAGCAGGCTGAGGCAGGGGAGGGGGGGGGCTTCAAAGCAGGCTCCCCACTGAGCAGAGAGTCTGATGTGGAGCTCGATCCCAGGACTCTGCGATCATGACCTGAGCTGAAGGCAGAGGCTTTAACCCACTGAGCTACCCAGGCGCCCCTCACATGTTTAATATATATAATTCTTCTGTCTTCTGGCTTCCATTTTTGCTGTTGAGAAGTTAGCTGATAGTCTAGCTATAGCTCCTCTGAGGATAAGAGAATCACCCTCCTGTCATGATAGCCCACACTGAGATACCATGGATCTCTTTGGGGGCTAGGGTCTCTATGAGGACTGAAGGAGCAGAGATTATGACAGAGACTATGATTCCAGGATAGACCGTGATAGAAGACCATTTGGTATTTGGTACCGTATGGATGAGGACTACAGAGGAGGTGGGGACAGCTATGAAGATGGGTATGACAGATGAGATGATCTCTCATGGAGCTCCAGAGAGGATTACTCTCAGGATAATTACAGGCATAACGATAGAGGTCTTCCTTACCTTCCCCGCCCTCCAAAAAAACCAAACTGAATCTAAAGCCTTGGAGTACTCCTGAGGAAGATGATTCCTCTGGTAGCACCAGTCCACCTGGGCACCTCTGTCTTTGGAGGGGGAAACTCTGTCAAAACGGCTGCTAAAGATTGAGAAGTAGAAGAGTGGCTACAGGAGGAGTGGGAGAAACTGAAGGGCCAGCTGGATAAGCCAAAACAGGAACAGTGGCCTCGAGGGAGACACCCAAGCTGGTGAAGTGAAGAAATTCAGGAACAGAATAATCCTGGGCAGGAAGTGAGCCATCACAGACTGGGACCTCAGCCACAGCTGGCAGAAGTGGAGAAGAGAGAGAGGGAGAAGTCTCTAGAAAATGAAATACTCGGGACACCTGGGTGGCTCAGTTGGTTAAGCAGCTGCCTTTGGCTCAGGTCATAATCCCAGCGTCCTGGGATCGAGTCCCGCATCAGGCTCCTTGCTCGGCAGGGAGCCTGCTCCTCCCTCTGCCTCTGCCTGCCTCTCTCTCTGTCTGCGTATGCTCTCTCTCTAACAAATAAATAAATAAAATCTTAAAAAAAAAAAAAAAGAAAATGAAATAAGAAGAAGAGTGTCCGTCTCCAACTTCTAAGCCTCCCAGACCTCAACAGCCTCTAAAGCCACTCCACTGAAGGAGAGTGCTTGGGTGTTTGGAAGGCCTAATCCTCCTGCTCTGTCTCAGAGCTCAGGCACAGAGCACTAATCCCCACAAATGGTGGTGGTGGTGGTGGGGCGGGGAAGTGGTTCTGGCTCAACCATCTGAGGAAGGAACAGCAAGGAAAGATGAAAATAAAGTAGATGGGGTGAGTGTCCCAAAGGGCCAAAGTGGGAGTTCTAGCCACTGTCCAGGAGGTGGAGGGAACAAAGACCACTGGAAGGCATCAGATAGGAAAGATGGTAAAAAGGATCGAAAAAGATCACCTGAGCCAAACAAAGAAACCTGAAGTAATCCATTTTCCAAGTTCAGTTCTATAAGGAAGTATGCTGCTGTCTCCTTTGGGGGTGAAGATGAGAATAGATTATACCAAATGGGCCTCTGCATCCTGTGCTTTCTCCAAGTCTCTTCACCCTGGAATATTCAAACCTCTATCCAGACAAGACAATAAAACCCATCTCTTGGAGACCTTTCTTTGAAAAAAAACAAAAACAAAAAAACTGAAATGAAATGAAATTGTTTTGCACACTGCTGCAGCCTTTAAAATATTGAACTAACTGGAGAATTGCCAGTGTAGCCTAAGAGAAAGATGTACAGCTTTTCATGGAAAAGTTGTGCATTTTTATGACATGCAGTTGTAGTTGTGATTAGTGTGGGTGGGGGGCTCCATTTAAAATGGTGTGATGGTGATGCAGTGTCTGGAATCTGGGCAGTAGGGCAGGCTTTAAGGAAGAGTGTAAGATTTCTACCTTTTAATTTTTTTTGTCCTATTGTGGCACATATGAATTCTTAAACATCTAACTACATTTTCCATCCTTGGAAAGGTAAGTTTAGTTTCTGAAGTTGTTTTTTGTCTCCAGGAGGCTGCCTGCCCCTACTTTTATTTAATTCAGAGTTCCTGGGACCAGCCTGGGGGATTCCTTCATTTTTACCCCTTAGGGGGGTAGTGGGGAGTGCGTCTATTGAATAAGACTGTTCGGTGACCAAAATAAGTGGGGGAATCATGGTTTGAAAAGAAGCTGTGGGGTGGTAACAAATTATTTTGCGTGAGTGGTAGGGGGAAATGGTATGACCAATGGTGAACACTGGAGCAGGAAGCACTTAGGTGTCGTGGGAATTCCTAAGTCTTTTATAAGAAAGGGTTTTGCCCTTTGTTAAATAGTATCCCTTCTGAAAGTTCTGAAATTTTGAATTGTTGAGATCTTGAAGCTTTAAAAATTTAGACTCTTGTCCTGGTCTTATGTTCCTCATGCTACTCCTTATTATTACCTCCCAAAAAAGCTGTTTCTATTTAAATCACATACCTGATCTAGGCATTCTTTATCAGCCCAGGGAGCAGAAGCAAATGAGGAATCACTACTTTTCTCCAACAGATCTTGGCCTTTTCTTATGTCTTTTGACTCTTACTCCTTTTGTCCATTCCTGTTTTACTTCTTTGACCCCTTTTATACTTTTATACGTCAGAAAACTCTGAAATTAATGGTCTTAGGTAGTGAGTGAGGGTTGATAAATAGGGACAGGTAAATTGTGAGCTGTTCTTACAACCATGTTTTGGGGCTTTTGTTTTTGTTTTTACACGTTTTCTTCTCTCCACTGAAATCCCACACCAGTGTTTGGATTTACAATATGGCCTCGACCAATTTGTGGGTTTGTTTGTTTAACTTCCCTTGAGAGAGAACAAATGATAATGGAGAGAACTGTTTAACAAGGTCCTTGTTTCTTTTGAAGCACATTAGCAAAACTTGGGTGTTTTTATGTGCACTTTTGTACTGTTAGCCTAGTAGACTGCATTCTTATGGGTGTCATTGGTACCTGCAGAGAATGACACCTTAGTCTATTGTTTACAACCCTTCTCCCATCAGTCCTAGGTTAGACCCTGCCTGGCCCTGCAGACATGTTGGTTTATGAGTGTTGCAGCAGTGGGCATACTGAATCATTTACCCAGTGGACATAAAAGATCACATGAAGTAACTTTAAGTAATTGGTTTGAGTTGGCCAGTAGCCAGGAAGTGGCTTTCAGAGAGATACCCAAGGCTGAAAGTTTTTTTAAAAAAACTATTTGCTATAGAGGATGAAAAGGTAGGGTTTGCCTTCTTCAGGTATACTCCTTCCAAATAGTTGTGTCCAAAAAAAGCTGTTTTTTTCCCATTCCCCTCTCCTGTCTCCTCCCCCCCTCCTCTGTTAAAACAGAAATGGGGATTATTTCCTGTTCCTTAATATACGTAAAATTTGTACAAAATATCTTCTATGAAAATGATTTTTAAACTGTAGACTTACTACCTGGGAGTTGTCTTGAGATGTAAAATCCTATCCTTTGAGTTGTGGGTTTTTTTGTTTGTTTGTTTTCTCAAAAACAAAAACAAAACCTGATCTTTAAAGTTAAAAAAAAAAAAAAGAAAAAAAAACCCAAAACCCCAAACACAAAAGGTAGCTATCTTGCTTGTTGTCTCCCTTTAAGATACTTTGATTCACTTCTGCTTGATTTAAATGTTCTATTTGTTGAATAGTGGGATTCTTTTTATTTTCTCAAGTTTCACTAGGCTTCTTGAATCTGTGGATTGGTGCTCTTGTCCTAATTCTTTCTTCTCTGCCTGGGATTCCAATCAAATGTATTTTAGATCTTCTTAGTCCTTCACATCTCATTCTAATATCTGCATTTTCTTTTTTATTCTTTATCTTTTGAATTATAGATTATTTCTCTTGAACCATTTCCCATTGTATGTCTCTATTCCATTTTGCCAGTCCTGCTGCCATTAGGTTTTAAATTTTAGCTATTGTAATTTGTAGAAGTTCTGTTTGGTTCCTTTAAAGATCTGCCATGTAGGGGGTACCTGGGTGGTGCAGTTGGTTAAGTGTCTGGTTCTTGGTTTTGGCTCAGGTCATGAACTCTGGGTCATGAGATTGAGCCCCACGCTGGGCTTTCCACTCAGCAGGGAGTTTGCTTGAGATTCACTCTTTCTCTCCCTTTCCTCCTCCAATCCCTGTGTGCTTGCTCTCTTTCTCTGCCTCAAATAAATCTTTAAAGAAAAGAATCTGTTAAATGTGTTTTTTTTTTTTTTGCAGTCAGTTTAAAAGCTGTTGTTGCCTATAAATGTAGATTGCTTTTTAATCTGTGTCTGATAATTCTAAGATTTAAAATTTGTGTGGTCTGTTCTTGCTGTTGTTTGTGCTTGTTTTTCACTCCTGCTATTTTGTTTCTTTGTGTGCTTGGTTATCTTTAACTGGTTATTGCCCTCATAGAGTTTCTTTTAGGGGGTTCCCAGAATGAGTGTGATCTCCTCTGAGAGATACTCTGTTGGCTTCTGCCAGGCTTCTGGGGCTAGTACCTGTCAAGGACTTTTTTTTAAAAAAGATTTTATTTGTTTATTTATTTATTTGACACAGAGATCACAAGTAGGCAGAGAGTTAGATGGAGAGAGAGAGGGAAGCAGGCTCTCCGTTGAGCAGAGAGCCTGATGCGGGGCTCGATCCCAGAACACTGAGACCATGACCTGAGCTGAAGGCAGAGGCTTAACCCACTGAGCCACCCAGGTGCCCCAAGGACTTTTAAAAAAATTATATTTAGGATGTGGCTTCCTGGCTCATCAAAACTCTGGATGTGTGCCTGGAGTGGTTAACCTTCTGAAAGACTTTGTTTTTCCTACTTTTTTCTTTCCCTGACTTGTCCAGTGCTGAAACTGCCTGCTTTTCATTCTCCTGTGATTGGGGGAGTCATGGAGGGTCAATTTTAGTTTATTGGTTCCTTGAAGATGTCATCCTTTGGGGTCCCAGTTTAATGTAGGGAGGGTCTCCTTTAGGATCCAACATTAGGCAGGCTCTTATCCTTGTCTTTTGTCACTTTAACCCTTGAGACTGAGGATCTTGTACTACAGTACAAGTGGATGCCATTGGCTGATGCCTTCATGACAAAACTGGCTTTGATTCTCCTGGGCTTTGATTTCCCTCAGAAAGGGGCAGTTCCTCTTGTCTTGTCAGTTTTTTAATTCTTGCAAACTAATTTTTATTTTATTTGTTATTTACTTTTATTTATTTATTTGAGGGAGACCTCACATGTGTGTACGTGGGGCAAGGGACTGAGGAAGAGAGAGAATTTCTGGCAGACTCAGGACTGAGCACGGAGTCCAACTCAGGACTTGATCTCACCACCTCAAGATCATGACCTGATCTGAAATTAAAAGAGTCAGATGCTTAACTGACTGAGCCACCTCAGTGCCCCTTGTAAACTAATTTTTTTAAAAATGGCTTATCCACCCTTTTTCATTATTTTCACTGGAAAATGATCTAAATAACTTAATTAGAAACTGCCTGATAGGGGCGCCTGTGTGGCTCAGTGGTTTAAGCCTCTGCCTTTGGCTCAGGTCATGATATCAGGGTCCTGGGATCGAGCCCAGCATCGGGCTCTCTGCTCAGCAGGGAGCCTGCTTCCCCCTCTCTCTGCCTGCCTCTCTGCCTACTTGTGATCTCTCTCTCTCTCAAATAAATAAAATCTTAAAAAAAAAAAAAAAAAAAAAAAGAAACTGCCTGATGGCTAGGTCTGGAACCCAAGAGCCTGCATCTACTGCTGTTATGTTGGGAGATGCAGCAAGCTTTGCCCCCTACCCCATCACCCTATTCTTTCCAGTCTCTGTCTAGACAGAATACTAACTTGGATTCTAATTTTTTTAAAAGGTTAAGGGGCGTGGGCACCTGGGTGGCTCAGTTGGTTAAGTGACTGCCTTCGGCTAAGGTCATGATCCCAGGGTCCTGGGATCGAGCCCCACATTGGGCTCCCTACTCAGTGAGGAGCCTGCTTCTCTCTCTCACACTCTGCCTGCTTGTGCTCTCTCACTCTTTCTGTCAAATAAATAAATAAAATCTTAAAAAAAAAAAAGGTTAAGAGGCTCTTGGATGGCTCATTTGGTTGGGCAGCTGCCTTTGGCTCAGGTCATGATCCTGGGGTCGTGGGATCGAGCCCCATGTCAGCCCTCTGCTCAGTGAAGCCTGCTTGTTCATCTCCCTCTGCCTGCTGTTCCCCCTGCTTATGTGCACTCGTGCTTTCTCTCTTTCTCTCTCTCTCTCTCTCTCTCTCTCTCTCTGTCTCTCTCTGTCAAATAGGTAAGCAATACCTTAAAGGTAGAATAGCTTCATAACTGTTATCATTTATTGATGAATTATTATATGCTCTGATTATAAATTTTTAGTCTTCTAGAGTTTCATTATATTTTTCAGGATATTTACCTTTTCTTTTTTTTCTTTGTTTTTTTTCAGTCGAATATTGTCACCCTCCATAGTTTATATATTCCAGTTTGTAAACACTTTACCAGCTATTGTGATGAGAGCTGGGAATATAATAAGTATAACAAATTTTTGTGTTTATGTTTGTATAGCAGAGGGGATAATCCATATAAATTCTTATAGTACAGTACATAAGTAGTATAATACCACATGTTCAAGCACAAAAGAGGAAGTAGCTGCAACTGAGAAAATCTGGGGAGACTTTGTAGAGATAGTGTGTTAGCTATATAGACATTTTCTAGTAGTAACAGAGGGTATGGAAGGCTATTTCAGATATGGGAAATAAAGTGTAAAGACATGGAGATAAAAGCCATGTCGTGCTATAGGGAGTGCATGTAGATTGATGGAATTGGAGGATAAAATATTTTTGGGATGAAAATTAAAACCAGGAAAAATTAAAGGCAGAGGCGGGCTAGAGACTTTGTTGATCCAAGGAGCCTATGTAGGGGGGATGTGGAGGAGGTGAGCAGGGAGGGTGAGGAGGTATGGTTGGGGGGAGTATGTGTGTGTTGCCAGGGGTGGGGAGTAGTTGTGAATTGGGCTCTGATCTTTTTTTTTTTTTTTAAGATTTTATTTATTTATTTGACAGACAGAGATCACAAGTAGGCAGAGAGACAGGCAGAGAGAGAGGAGGAAGCAGGCTCCCTGCTGAGCAGAGAGCTGGATTCGGGACTCAATCCCAGGACCCTGGGATCATGACCTGAGCCGAAGGCAGAGGCTTTAACCCACTGAGCCACCCAGGCACCCCTGGGCTCTGATCTTGAGAGTGAGCTGCCAAGATAGAGTGTGAGTGGGCAGAATGTGCCAAGGACTGTGAGACTGGTGTTGAGGGATATGGATTTATCTGTCAGTCAGGGCAGTGGCAAGAAGGTGGATGTTACAATGTTGGCAAAGTTTGGGTTTGGATAGTGTCTGTCCCAGGTTTAGCACTGAAAGCCTGGTGCCTTGAGAAACCCCTAAGTCCTGGGAAAACTGGGATGGTTGGTCACTATAGTGAGGTGCCGGAAGGGCTGGATGAATTTGGGGCAGTTCATGATGGAGAGCAGTCATCTGTAGGGAGCAGGTACTTGGCCACAATAGAGGGAAAAGGGGGGAATGAGTTTATGTCCATTTACAATAGAGCTCTGTTGTCAGGAGGTGGCAGAGATAGGGGAACATTTAGAAAAGGGTTGAGTATGTGAGGGTTGGTTACTATAGGACAAAGTAGAAAATATTTTAGAATGTGTTCAGCAGAGGGAATATACAAATGAATGAGGTGGATAGATGAGGGTCAGAGCTTAATCAAATGAGAATGACTGTATAGGATCTCTGGTAGATATCTAGAGGGATCTGTTTTTGGGGTACCCACTGAGAGTAAGGATGAGAGACATAAATGAAAATAAATGAACAAAAGATTCTTCAATAGTTTTGGTATAAGTTGTTTCAGTTCTGACTCCAGGTGTCTACCAGGCTTTTAGCCTCCTGATTGGAATAGAATAATGCATATACTTTTTTTTAGTTGACTTATTCACTGTGCCTTATTTCTCTAAGGTTCCATATTTTTATACTTAACTCATTGTCTTTTGTAGAGTATTTATATATTAGGTCTCAGCAATAGAGCAAAAAAAAATTTTTTTTTTTAAGTTTTGTTTATTTAGGGGCACCTGGGTGGCTCAGTGGGTTAAAGCTTCTGCCTTCAGCTCGGGTCATGATCCCAGGGTTCTGGGATGGAGCCCCGCATCTGGCTCTCTGCTCAGCAGGGAGCCTGCTTCCTCCTCTATCTCTGCCTGCTTCTCTGCCTGCTTGTGATCTCTGTCAAATAAAAAAAAAAAAAGATTTTGTTTATTTATTTGATAGAGGCACGGGGAGAGGGGGAACACAAGCAGGGGGAATGGGAGAGAGGGAAGCAGGCTTCCCTCCGAGCAGAGAGCCTGATGTGGGGCTTGATCCCACAAACCTGGGATCATGACCTGAGCTGAAGGCAGACGCTTAATGACTGAGCCACCCAGGCACCCCTAGAGCAAAGTTTTTAAATAAATTTTCTTAATATTGCTGTTTCAATGTTCAGTCTCAACAATTAAACAGTATTTTGTTTATTCATTGTTTTTTGTATTTTGCTATGTTATCGTTTTTCTAGGCCACATCAGCCTGGAAGTGACTCGGGCCTATAAATTGGCCCCTGAGTCCTATTTCCCAGTTCAGGAGTGAGAGAGAGAGTGTGTGTGTGTGTGTCTGGGAGTGTGTGTGTGTGTGTGTGTATCAGAGAGATAGAAATTGACTGATTGATTGAGATTGGTTAATTGAAAGTGACTCTTTCTATCTTCTGTGCTCCTATGTGGCTTCCTAGGTTTCCTGCCTTTTAGGGGCATCAAGCTCTTCTCAATAAATCTTAATGCCATAGTTGCTGCCGGGCTGAGGTGTCTGGTTGGTGCAGTTGGTTCCTACTCTTAGTTTTGGCTGAGGTCTGATCTCAGGTTGGTGAGATCAAGCCCCACATCAGGTTCTGCACTCAGCATGGAGTCTGCTTCGATTCTCTTCCTCTCCCTCTGCCCTTCATCAGTGTGGGCACATACTCTCTGTCTCTCTCAAATAAATAAATCTTTAAAGAAAAAAATGGTGCCTGGCTATCTTGTGCAGTGTTGATCTGTAAGCTTCAGCCAAAGCCGTGCCCTAGCAGTGCCATTGGTGACTTGCAACTCAGTTTACCTACAATTGTTTGAGCAGACAGTTTGAAGTGGATTCTGAAATTAGGTTCCAGGGATGGATCACCTTGTTGGCTCTCTTCCACTTTATTGAGTGTGCTTTCTTTCATTCTGCCCATGTCTAACTTATGTAAGCAGGGCTAGGCCTCAGGCTTGGGGGACACTGAGGGCCTTACAGACCTTTCACTCTTCGATTGCATGCCGGAAACCAGGCTCTTTCCTCTTGTGGGTGGCTGCTGCATTCAGATTTGTTAGTAGAGTCAGCTTTTCTTTTATAAGTTTCGTTATGGTTAAGTAATACAGTTAATTTATAAGGTAGCATCTTATTTTTGTTTGTGTTATCTCTTGAGTTTGTGCCTGGCTCATAGAAGATGTTGAAGAAATATTTGTGTGATGTGGTGGGATGGGGTGGAATGTATCCTGGCAGATTGTAAGTTTCTGGTCCTATTGTGTCCAGCTCAGGAATTACTGCTGTTTTGATTTACTTAGGAGACTTTGAAGAATTCATGTATAAATCACCCAGTTTTGCAGGGGGGTGGGTGGGTGGGAGGGAGAAAGGTTTTCTTGTAGAAGAGAAGTAATGAGCATAAGTATAAGGAATTATCTTTTCTCTCTAGTATAAATTTTAGTATATTAAAGTGTGCCTATGCTATTTAAAAAAAAAGGCAGTAATAAAGTAACCAGAGGATTCATTTTTACATTGACCAGCTTGGCAGAATTACTGAGATATCAACATACTAATTAGAATCTCAGGGTATTAAATTATTGTTTGCTTTCTAACTGAATGTTTTGAATGATTATAAATGACAAAGAATTTGTAAGTGCCATAACATAGCATGCTATCAATTCTGGTAAATTAATACAGCAACACCGTGATAATTATTTCCTTTTATTTACTGTTTTCTCTGTTTCCTAAAACTTACTGATTATTAACAATTTATTTTCCATTTTTTCCCCTTATTATATGGCTCTCTTTTATACATTTAAGTGCAGAAAGTATGTTTTAAGAATTGGATTGTAGGGGTGCCTGGTTGGCTCAGTTGGAAGAGCATGTGACTCTTGATCTCAGGGTTGTAAGTTCAAGCCTCACATTGTGTGTAGAGATTGCTAAAACATAATAAACAAAATAAAAAAAAATTGGATTGTAAATAGAAAACATGTTTTAAGCTAACTTTTATTTTAGGTTTTTGATTATTTTATTTTGTTTGTTTATTACTACGTAACAACTACCTCCAAATCTAAAGTAACAATTCTAAAACCTAATAGCAAAACTTAAAATCAAAACCAAAATCGAAATCTAAAACAATAACCAGTTTATAATATTTCACAATTTTGAGGGATAGGGATTCATACTGGGCTCTCTACAGGGCAGTTTTTCTGCCCACATAATATCATTTGGGGTTATTTGGTTGGCAGCTAGTTTGGTTGTAGGGATGTCCAAGGCAGCATTATTCAGATGCTCACTCAGTATTGAGGTAAGGACTTCTAGAAGGCTGGACTCTTCTGGGATCTCTTCATGTGATCCTGAAAGCAAGGAGATTAGACTTCTTTGGTGACCCAGGACTTCAAGAGAGCAAGGCAGAAGTTATCAGTCCTCTCAAAGATCAGGCATGGAACTGGCATGGCATCATTCATGCCATATTGTTAGTCAAAGCAGTCATAGTCCAGCCCAGATCAAAGGGAGGACGAACAGATCTCAGTTCTTAATGCGTAGAGCTTAATGGGAATTTCAGAGAATTTGCAGCCATTTTTAAACCCCACAGTAAGATTAATTGGTAGGTCATCGTGCATTTGAGAAACAAAGTGCCCTTTATAGATTTTATTACTTACTACCAATGTAGAACAATATTTATTAGAAATAGTGATAGCAATACTGGGCATCCGGGTGGCTCAGTTGGTTAAGCATCTGTCTTTGGCTCAGGTCATGATCTCAGGTTCCTGGGATCAAGCCCCGAATCAGGCTCCCTGCTCAGTGGGGAGTTTCCTTCTCTCTCTGTTTCTGCTCTTCCCCCCCAGCTTGTGCTCTCTGTCCCTTTCTCTCAAAAAAAAAAAAAAAAAAAAGGAAATAGTGATAGCAATATTAAAAACCAGGATGTTTGCCTTCGCTACTTGTTTTATCCACAGTTTATTTATTTCATTATAAAAGAAATGATTCCTAATTGTTTCATTGTACACTAGATATTTTAACCAGTCTTCATTACTAATTGTATTAATATTGTTGGAATTGTTAACATGGCCTTTTACCTGCTTGTGCAGGTGTGTTTAATTTTTAATACTTTAAATCATTTATTTACATGTATTGATGTCATCAAAGGATTTGAGGTGACTTGCAACAAGCACAGAGGACAAATATGTATCAAAGTAAAATATAAATAACAGTGGATAATGAGGATCAAGAAAAACAGTTAATAAATGGCATCACCATCTGCCTAGTGGCTAGAACTCTAAACCTAGGAGTCTTTTTTTCTTTATCCTCTTCACTTATAATCTGTCCATCTATGTTACTCCAAAATATATTCCAAATATGTCCACTTGTTTTTTCTACCAGTGCTTCTCTGGTTTGGGTCATCATCGTCTTTTCCCTTTCTTCCACTCTGATCCCTTTTACTGTTCCTTCTCTGTTCAGCACAAAAATGGTCTTAAAAAAAATCGCAGTGTAAATCAGATCTTGATTTTCCTGTGCTTAACATGTCTGTTTAATGTGCAATTCTTAGTATAAAGTCTATCTCACCCTGGTCTAAGGGCTCTGTCTGCTTCTCAGCACCTCTCACACCATCTTGCCTGTCACTGCTCTCCATCGGCCTTCTTTCTGTTTCTGCAACTTGCCAGTCCTTTTCCTCCCTGGAAAAAGGACCCGTGAGGACCTTTGCACTAGCTCTTTCCTCTGGTTGAGATACTCTTGCCACAGGTTTTGCATGGTTGACTTGTTTTCAGTCATGTTTCCATTTAAAATGCCATTTCTTCAGAGAGATTGATTGGCTATGCAACTGAAAGTATAAATCTATCCATTCACAGCGTGTCTTTTTGTTTTACATCATAGATGGCTGCCTGATAATTTCTTGTTTATTGTGTATTGTCTGTCTCATTAAAATGTAAGCTTCATGAGAGCAGTTTTGTTCTGTTTTGCATGTTTGTAGCTGGATCCCATCTTCTGGAAATGGTGTTTGGTGTACCTAAGTTTTCATTGTCTTTAGAAAGAATTCTACATAAAAAAAACCAAAGGTTAGAACTGATAGTGGTATTTCCAGGATGTGATAGATTTATTTTAGAAAAGACGATTCTTTTCTAAAAAAGAATGCGTAACTGGCTCAGTTGACTGGTAGAGCATGTGACTGACTCTTGATCTCAGGTCTGTGAGTTTGAGCCCCATGTTGGCAGTTGTAGAGATTACTTACAAATGAAGGTTTAAAAAAAGAAACAAGGGGCGCCTGGGTGGCTCAGTTGGTTAAAGCCTCTGCTTTCGGCTCAGGTCATGATCCCAGGGTCCTGGGATCGAGCCCCGCATCGGGCTTTCTTCTCCGAGGAGAGCCTGCTTCCTCCTCTCTCTCCCTGCCTACTTGTAATCTCTGTCTGTCAAATAAATAAATAAAATCTTAAAAAAAATAAAAAAACAACAAAACATTATTTCTCTGGGACTTATTCTTTAGACTGGTAATACACATCAGAATCACTAACAGATCTTTAATAAAAATACACACCTGGGCTTCATTCTGAGATTTAGGAGGCCCCAGGAATCTAATTTTGGAAAGCTCCACTGCAAATCTGATGTACATCCTTATTTAAGGACCAGGGTCTGAGAGTGAGGAAGCTATGTGGATGCAAGTAGAAAACTTCTGGCCAAATATTTATAAACATTTGAATATTGTTGATGTGAAGTTTATGGATAAAATCTCTGGGAAGCCTTATTTATATCTTTACTCTAGAGGCCACTATAATAGACTAGTGATTCCAAAGTGATGTGCTTAAGATGATCATTTGGGAGTGTGGGAAGGAAATAAATAATTCAACTCATACAATTTTAATCTCATTCATTTTACATTTTGGAGTGGGGGGGTAAGGCATGTTATGAATATATAATACACAGTAATGTATGTAATTTATAAAAATACATGTAGAAATATGTGCTCAATATTTTATTGATCAAAATGTGGGATCCAAAGGGCATAGAGATCACTCTGCCAGTCAGGTACATTGTGCAGTGGTAACAAATGATCCCTAAATCTCAGTGACTACTAAAAATGTTTGTTTCTTGTTCATGCTCTATGTCTCTTGTGGTCCATCTTTGGCCTTGCTGTGTCATATTGATGCTGTAACTCAGATTGATCGAGCAGTTTTTATCTGAAATTTCATTAGTTGCTATGGCAGAGGGAGGAGAGAACTGGGGGAAAGCACATGCTTATAAAGTTTTTGCTTGGGTGTGACACGTGTCACTTAGATTTCACTGGCCAAAGCAAGTCACATGGCAATGCATGAGTCCAGCAGGTAGGGGATGTACAGCTCTCTCTCAGGGAAGAAGTCTGCATAGGGTGAATAGCAATGCAGTCTACACAGACAGCCTCTTACTTGTTTACTGTGTGGAACATTTGCCTCACCAGAGCTCTGTTTTAATCTCCTCCTAGGTGTGCTGGCAGAGCGAAATTGCTCTCCCAGTTCCTGGTTTGATGGAGAGTATCAAAAAGAAAAGGATGCACAAAGCTTGAGTCCTTAATTCTGTTAGTAAGGCAGCATGTAAAACAGTATAATTGTAACAGTATAATTATAAGATATAAAAATAAAGCTTTACACAAATTGTTAAAGCCCATTAATTTTTGCTTGGCAAAAAGATATATACCATTATGCAATATGCCATTTGAAACATAGAGGTACTGACTATTTGGTGACAGCGTATGGATAATAGGGATTGAGCTGTGGGGAACTGAATAGTGGTGGAAAGAGAAGAGCTTCAAAGATCAAATGTTCAGGGCCTTTGCTAATTGAAAATTAATCAGAGTGAAGTTTGAGCATCTCTGGAATAGTAATGTAGGTTACTCAGGAAATGTGATTCCATTTACAACAGTTGGCTTATATACCTCTTTTCAGGAAGATGTTGAGAATACTCAAGGTTATTTTAGATATTTTTTTTTTTTTTTTAAGAATTTATTTATTTGACCAAAAGAGAACAAGTAGGCAGAGCTGCAAGCAGAGAGAGAGGGAGAAGCAGGCCCCCGGCTGAGCAGAGAGGGCGGTTCGGGGTTCAGTCCCAGGACTCTGTGATCATGACCTGAGCCGAAGGCAGTCGCTTAACCAGCTGAGCCACCCAGGCACCCCTATTTTAGATATTTGAGATAATCAAGTCAGTAGCAGTTTATACTAATTAATAAAGTTTTGTAAAATCATCTTATATTTTTCAGTGAGAATTTTCTTACTTTGGCCTTTTAAATTTTGGTTATAACTAAATTGATAAATGAAGATCTAGAATGTGTGTGACAAATGGATGAACTTTTTAATTCACCAGAGAAAAACAGTATTTACTGAAAGACTGTAACACAAGCAATGACATGAATTTTAGATAGAGTGTTGTGTGATTTGGAATGCACCTGGCTACTTTGGGTGAATGATTTAGAAACACATTGAATTCCTTAGAATTTTTTTTTTTTTTAAAGATTTTATTTATTTATTTGTCAGAGAGAGAGAGCGAACGAGCACAGGCAGACAGAGTGACAGGCAGAGGCAGAGGGAGAAGCAGGCTCCCTGACGAGCAAGGAGCCCGATGTGGGACTCGATCCCATGATGCTGGGATCATGACCTGAGCCGAAGGCAGCTGCTTAACCAACTGAGCCACCCAGGTGTCCCTTATTTGTTATTTTTAATCTAATCAAGAGTAGGCAATTTTTTTCTGTTTTTTTGGGAGGGTACATTATTTTTTTTTATTAAAAATTTCTTTTAAGATTTTATTTATTTTAGGGCATGTGTGAACGTGAGCATGGGGAGGAGCAGAGAGGAGGGAGAGAAAGGGGAAAGATTCTCAAGCAGATTCCATGTTGAGCTCAGGGCCCAATGTAGGGCTCAGTCTCATGACCCTGAGATCATGACCTGAGCTGAAACCAAGAGTGAGATGCTTAATGGACTGTGCCACCCAGGCATCCCTGGGAGGTTGATTTCAGTGAAAGAACTAATTGTTATTTTTTTAAGTAAGCCCTATACCCAGTGTGGGGCTTGGACTCATGACCCCAAGATCAAAAGTAGCATATTCTACCAACTGAGCTAGCCAGGTGCCCTTTATTACATACTTTAATATTCTAGTTTTTATTAAAAAACTTTTGAATGGAAAAAGGTAGTCTTGACTCTGTTTCTAAGGCAAAAGACTATTTGGACAAGTAAAGCCTTATAATTTATTATGTTGTATGACCAATAAGGTGATGTGTGCTTCCACTGCTTCCCTCATATTTACTAG
This sequence comes from Taxidea taxus jeffersonii, assembly GCA_003697995.1. Classification (NCBI taxonomy): domain Eukaryota; kingdom Metazoa; phylum Chordata; class Mammalia; order Carnivora; family Mustelidae; genus Taxidea; species Taxidea taxus. The sequence continues at coordinate 81,066 of ML108634.1, forward strand.
GCAAGTGGTTAATTGCTTATAAACACCTGTGGTATTGTTAATACAAATATTTGAGCTGAGTTTAGGGAAAGGGGAGATACTATATTACCCTGGAAAAGTATTAGCATTATATATTGCTGTGGGATTTGTTTAGTTGGAACTCAAAAGAGTGTTAGGAAAAGGGACGCCTGGGTGGCTCAGTTGGTTAAGCAGCTGCCTTCGGCTCAGGTCATGATCCCAGTGTCCTGGGATCGAGTCCCGCATCGGGCTCCTTACTCGGCAGGGAGCCTGCTTCTCCCTCTGCCTCTGCCTGACTCTCTGTCTGCCTGTGCTTGTTCTTGCTCTCTCTCTCTCTCTGACAAATAAATAAATAAAATCTTTAAAAAAAAAAAAAGAGTGTTAGGAAAAGTGTCTGTATGTTCAAAGATACCTATTTTTTTCTTTGTTGCTATAACAAGTGATTATAAAAGGGCCCTGGTGGATTAACATACCTGAACTTCAGTTTTGTCAGCCAATTCAGTCAAAACTATTTGGGTTAAAAAGTATATACAGTCAGTTATGATTACCTTCATTAATGGTGGGGAGAACAGGCATGTATACTAGGATTTTATTTAAATTCATGTAAATGTTCATTAGGCAAATTCAAAGTCAATTTTTATATTTATCTTTTTATATTTCTAGTTGTAAATTCACTTAAAAAATAATGAAAACTTTCATGAAGATGTTAAGATTTCTTCTCCTTTCATCATGTCTCCCTGATCAGTCTCTTTATCAGTTGCTATGTGAGAATTTCAGTTTGACTCTAAAACTGGTCTAAACTATAGGTACCTTTGCTCAGATATTCTCTGTGGTGTGTATCTCGTTGTGCATTTGAGTTTTGAAGGACTTCCCTTATGGTATGCAAAGGATAAGGTAGATAGTTAAATAGAGAGATAGATGAAGAAAACAAATGCTGAAGTGGAATAATCTAGTGTTACCTCTTAGGCAAATACTTGCTATTGCTAAGCCTCAACTTAAAACACTGTAGAATGAGTGTTGATTATATATAATTTGTGCTGTGACATCCATTAAAATTTTTACCTATAAGACTTATATCATGACATCTAGTTATATGACATTTTTAGTTTCTGTATTTTTATCCTGTTCATTACCAAAGAAGAATTGCAGTGCAAAAATTAAGATTTTATTTATTTATTTGACATACGGAGATCACAAGTAGGTAGAGAAGCAGGCAGAGAGAGAGAAGGAAGCAGGCTCCCTGCTGAGCAGAGAGCCCGATGCAGGGCTCCATCCCAGGACCCTGAGATCATGACCTGAGCTGAAGGCAGAGGCTTTAACCCACTGAGCCACCCAGGTGCCCCTGCAGTGAAAATTTTAATTGATGACTTCCTTTTGATGTTATGTGTTTGTCTAACTCTCTTGCAGAGTATTATTTTGTTTATTTGGAGACTGCATGGCGTTGTGAACTTTAGTGTCAATTTTTAATTGGAAATCCAATTTCATTTTTATTTCTATTACTTTGCAGTAAAATTAAAATAATATCTACCTGGTAGGGTTGTTGGTATGATTAATTGAAATAGTATCAACTAGTGTAACTAGCAGATGGTAATGCTTGAGTCTGAACCTCCATTGGCTTTTTAATAATCTGGTGGACACACCTAGACTGCCTTTCTCTCTGCTGTATTTCAACTTTCATATAACACCTATGAGCAAATATTTTAAGCCATTACATGGTGGTGGTATAGCTGTCCACCAGCCAGTGACTCTATTTCAGTAGTAGTGCCATCATTCTTTTCATAGTACGATTTGTGCAATTACTTAACTATTTTTTAGGCTTTCTCTGCCTCTGCTCTTTAGAAACTGGCCACAGAAGGGCAGGAATGGAATGATGTTGGGTTGGATGGGTATGCTTTGGGACCAGCCTCACTTCAACCAGAGTGGTGTTGGTCCCCCCGCCCCCCTCCTATTTTCTGCAACATAATACCCTTCTAGGTAAGATTTCCTTTCGAGGAGGTTTTCAAAGTATGCTGGATTTTTACCTTTCAGGGAAATAAACAGAAAGCGAAGCTTAACTAATGTTAGTAGTTAAGCAGCAATATTCTTAGACTTAACAGATTTGTATAAATATAGAAATCATTAGGCATGCCTAAAGTGGTGATTCTGTAGTGTCAATACTTAAGCTAGCCAATAGTTTCTTTTTTAAAAAATCATTTATATATATGTATTTTTTTATTTTTTTAAAGATTTTATTTATTTATTTGACAGAGATCGCAAGTAGGCGGAGAGGCAGGCAGAGACAGAGAGAGGAGGAAGCGGGCTCTTTGCTGAGCAGAGAGCCCGATGCAGGGCTTGATCCCAGGACCCTGAGATCATGACCTGAGCCGAAGGCAGAGGCTTTAACCCACTGAGCCACCCAGGTGCCCCTATATATGTATTTTAAAGATTTTATTTATTTGTCAAAAGAGAGAGAGTGAGCACAGTCAGGGGGAGTGGCAGGCAGAGAGAGGGAAAAGCAGCCTCTCCACTGAGCAGGGAGACCAATACAGCACTTGATCCCAGAACCTTGGGACCATGACCTGAGCTGAAGGCAGAGGCTTAACCGACTGAGCCACCCAGCATCCCTAGCCAACAGTTTTTTAAATTTTGAAGTAAAAGAACAAAGTAAAAAGGATATGCAAGAAGGCAGTGAACATTTAGAAACTGGAATAAAAAACACCATTACAATAACATTCATGAAATACATAAGGAATAAATTTAATAAAGTATATGTAAGTGTAAGGAGGAAAATAAAAATGATCTGTAGTCTCCCCCCTTTTGTTTTAAAAGATTTTATTTAATTATTTATTTGACAGAGAGAGAGAGAGCGAGAGCACGTGTGCACACAAGGAGACAGAGCGGCAGGCAGATGGAGGGGGAGAGCTGGCTCTCTGCTGAGCAGGGAGCCCGATCGGGGCTTGATCCCAAGACTTAGCTGAAGGCAGAAGCTTGACTGACTGAGCCACCCAGGCACCCCGATCTGTAATCCCTTTATCCAGAGTCACACAGTTTTACTTTGGTTTAAACTTTTCTGCCATCCATAAACTTATGCACACAAACACAGATGTGGAATCTCTTAAAGATTTATTTTAATTTGTCCTCACCTAATTGTATTGATTTACTTTTACCTAACAGTATTTTCATGGATATCTTTCTTTAACAGTAATCATAAGTATTCATGATTTTAAGAATTTTACTATTATATTTCATTGCAACACAGTTCACTTTTGTTTACTTCTTTAAAATGTTTTAAAAAGTACAAGTATAACATATCCAGAAAATATGTCCAACAAAAACATACAGTCTAGTGGATTATTATTAAGTCTGTCATCCAGGAATAGCATTGCTGTTACTCTTCAGACTTCTTGTGCTCTTTCTCAGCCAACTGTCTTTCTCTTAGAGGAAACCCCTGAAATCTGACTTTATGGTTATCACTTCCTTACCTTTTTTCCCTTGAGTTGACCACCTGAGTATTCATTCCTAAACAGTGTAATTTTCCTTATTAAGACAAAACTTTATATAAATGGGACAATGAAGTATGTTTTATTTTGTATCTGTATCGTTTTGCTTAATATGTTTTTAAGACTTATGCATATCAGGGGCGCCTGGATGGCTCAGTGGGTTAAAGCCTCTGCCTTTGGCTCAGGTCATGATCCCAGGGTCCTGGGATTGAGCCCCGAATCGGACTCTCTGCTCAGCAAGGGGCCTGCTTCTTCCTCTCTCTCTGCCTGCCTCTCTGCCTACTTGTGATCTCTGTCAAATAAATAAATAAATCTTAAAAAAAAAAAAAGATTTATGCATATCATGTGAAGTTGTTTATTTTTGTTGCTATGCCATAGTCTATACTACAGATGTACTATATTTATTATGCTTTCAACACATTTTTGGGTTTTTAGTTTTGGCTGTTATGAATAATGTTGCTTCATGATTATATGAATAATGCTTGTTCATGTTTCTTTATATGCTTCTCTAGGGTGGTGGTCTGAGAATTGGAATATTCCCATCACTGGGGAACTTGTTAGAGATGTAATTTTTGGGACCTGCCCCAGAGATTATGAATCAAAAGCTCTAGGAGTAGAGTGCAGCCATTTGTATTTTACAAAACCTTCTAGGTAATTATAATAGTACTTCTTAAAATCCATTGCTCTAGGGTAGGGATCAGCAAAATTTGGCCCGTGGGCCAGATTCTCTCTGCTGTCTGTTTTTGTATAACCTGTGAGTGAAGATTGATTTTTATATTTTTAAGTAGTTGAAAAAAATTAAGAGTAACATTTCTTATCAAAGGAAAATTCTTAAAAGAAATATAAGCTTCAGAGTTTGTAAATACAGTGTTATTTTAACATAGCTATATCCATTTGTTTAAGGTGGCTCTTTTCTTGCCATAACAACAAACTATGTACTTGTGGTGCTTGTGAAAGAGACTTTATGGCTTGCAAAGCCTAAAATTTTAACTGTCGGGCTTTTTCCTTTTTTTTTTTTTTTTTTTAAATATTTTATTTATTTATTTGACAGACAGAGATCACAGGTAGGCAGAGAGGCAGGCAGAGAGGGGGAAGCAGGCTCCCCGCTGAGCAGAGAGCCCAATGCGAGGCTCGATCCCAGAACCCTGAGATCATGACCTGACTGAGCCACCCAGGTGCCCCTGTTGGGTTTTTCTTGAAGAAGTTGGTTTGTCTCTGCTCTAGTGTATATACTTTATAAGGAGAAAAATTGCCAGGTTATGGGATATGTTTACCTTCAACTTAGGAAGTAGTGCCAGATTTTCAAAATGTTTATATAAATTGGTGTGCCTGTCAGTATGAGAGTCCCATTGCTCTACACACTCATCTGTGTTGTCCAACTTAATTTTAGTTCTGGTGAGTATATAATAGTATCTTCATTGTGTTATTTTGCTCCCAAAATTGTAATGTGAAAAATTTCAAACATACGGGAAAGTTGAAAGAATCTTACAAGTGAATATCTCTATGTACTCACTATCTAGGTTCTGTAGTTTATGTTTTACTGTACTTGTTTTATCACTTACTTTCCACTACTGTATTTATCCATTTCAGAGTAAGTCTCTTTCAAAACTGGTACAGTTCCCACCAGATACTACAGCCTGCGTGTCCTTAACTAGAGTTTAATGCTTGTTTGTTTGAATATAACCTCAGGCTTTTATTGTCTTCATAAAATAACAAAGAATGAAGCTTAGAACTGGATCATTTGGCCCTTTTTCTTATCTCCTCTCAGTTCAGAATGCTTGCATGGCTTAATGGCATTCTCTTAGAAATGCAGTTGGGCTCAACACATTCAAGCCTCAGCACAGTCTTTGTAGTTAGCCTTTTTCTGGAAAATCTGCCCACTTTACCCACTCTGCTTCCTGTCATAAAGCTGCTTTCCCTGGGCATAAAAAGAATCTTTGCCTTTCTTGTCTTATGTCACTTTGTGGAGTTGGTGCTTACCACAGTTCTTGCGGAAGGTCCAGCAGGTTTTAGGAATGTTTGCCATGTTTGCAAGAGTGCTACTGGCACAGAAAGAAAGCTAGAGTTAAATGTTTGTTAACAGTTCTCTTTTTATTTAAGGTAAAGCTTACGTACAATGAAAGGCACAACTCTTAAGTATACCATTCATGAATTTTGACAAATGCATAAGTGTGTGCACCTCAAACTGCCAAGATACAGAACATTACTATCAACCCCGAGAGTCTCCTCATGCTCCAGAAAATCCCTGTTCCTGCTCTCCAAAAGGCAACCACTACTCAACTCTTTTTTTATTTATTTTTTAAAAAATATTTTTCTTATTTATTTATTAGAGAGAGAGAGAGCATGAGAGGAGAGAGGTCAGTGGCAGAAGCAGACTCCCTGCTGGGCAGGGAGTCCAATGTGTGATTAGATCCAGGGACTCTAGGATCATGACCTGAGCTGCAGGCAGCCACCTAACCAACTGAGCCACCCAGGCACCCCTCAAATCTTTTTTTAAAATCATTTTCTTAAAAAGATTTTATTTATTTATTTATGTGAGGGATTGAGAACAAGCAGGGGAAGGGGCAGAGGGAGAGAGAGAGAGAGGCAGACTTTCCACTGAGCAGGAAGCCCAATGCAGGGCTTGATCCCCTGACTCCGAGACTGACTGTGACCCAAACTGAAGGCAGTTGCTTAACCAACTGAGCCACCCAAGAGCCCCAGCTACCATCATATTTGTCTTTTATTTCTTTGTACATATTAATATAGTTATTATCTATATACTTTGAATCTTATTGTTAGTTATGAAGTGATTTATTGTGAGCTTTGTTATAAAATACAATATGCTTGACATTGTATTTGAAGATGAGTTTTCAGGAATCCTTTGAGGCATACTGGAATGTGCTTTTCTTGATAGAGGATTTGAGTTTGCTTATGCCAGCTGTCTGGGGGTATTTGATTCAGGGACCACCTTAAAAGAAGTTCAAGGCTTGGGATTTCACTGATGGCATTTGAGTAGGAGGATTTCTTGTTAGATACTCCACTCCATATATATAAACTCACTCAGAGCTCGAGTTTATATATATATTAATCTGTGCTTTAAAGAAGATGCTTTTATTTATTTACCTATTATACTTATTATAAAGATTTTATTTATTTGAGAGAGAGATTGAGAGCGATCATGAGCAGGGGGACGGGCAGAGGGAGAAGGAGTAGCAGGTTCTCTATTGAGCAGGGTCCTCATTGCAGGGTTTGATCCCAGGACCCTGGAATCATAACCTGAGCTGTAGGCAGATGCATAACTGATTGAGCCACCCAGGTTCCCCTAAAGAAGATGTTTTTAAAATTTTTCTCATTGTTGGGACGCCTGGGTGGCTCAGTTGGTTAAGTGGCTGCCTTTGGCTCAGGTCATGATCCCAGCATCCTGGGATTGAGTCCTACATCGGGCTCCTTGCTCGGCAGGGAGCCTACTTCTCCCTCTGCCTCTGCCTGCCTCTCTCTCTGCCTGTGCTTGCTCTCACTCTCTCTCTCTCTCTCTGACAAATAAATAAATAAAATCTTAAAAAAAAATTTTTTTTTCTCATTGTTATTTCTTTGATTTTTTTTGTGAGAGGTTGATCTGAATAATATAGCTTGCTTTACTGAAACTTAAAGTTCTACTGAAATTTACTTACCTACATACCTGTTCTTGGACATTGGTTTTTTTTTTTCCTCTTTATTGTAAATAACATTGTGATGAAAAGAAATTGTTCCTGTGTGTATATTTCTTCTGTTATTTACTTCAGACTGATGCTGGAAGTGAAATTGTTAGGGTCTGCGCGTTTTAAGTCTTTTTGATATGTATTGTCATAAAGTGCCCTCCACACACTGTATTTTCTAAATCTTTGAACTTTTTGCATTTTAATAGGTATAAACTAATACTGCATTATTATTTTAATTTACTCTCCTCCCCATTCATCACCCCCTTTTCTTTTAGAACACCCCCCCCTTTTCTTTTAGAGAGAGTGTATGCTTGCAAGAGGGGAAGAGCAACAGGAGAGGGGGAGAGAGAGAGAATCTTAAGCAGGCTCCATGCTCAGCTCAAAACCCGATGGTGGGGCTCAATCTCAGGACCCTGAGATCATGACCTGAGCCAAAATCAGTGATGGGATGCTTAACTGACTGAGCCACCCCAGCACCCCATCTTCCCCTTTCTAGTATATGTGCTGCCGAAGCGAGCACCCATCTTCCCCTTTCTAAATAGAATGTTTACCATGGTTATTCTGCCCCTATTGTAGCACTATTTATTGAGTGTGTATGGGGAGGGTGTTGTGTGTGTGTGTGTGTGTCTAAGTGGAGAGGACAGGAGCAGCTTTATCTTCTTCTCATATAGGGACTACCAAGCATCACCCAAGGATACTGAACTTTGAGATTAATGCCATTACTGTATAGAACTTTTAGATTGTCTCATTTGTGATAGGAGTGAATGTATTTTGTAACATAAGTTGAGTGAACTGTAAATTGGTGACCAGAAGAATGAATTGCTGTAATCACTGATACTGTTCACCAGTAAATTTAGGATCTCTTCTTTCTGGGCAAGTAATAGAATTACTTCCCTGCCCCTTTGAAGATAGCATGCAAAAAAATGATATGCTTTTATCAATGAAATGTAAGTGGAATTGACCTACATAACTCTTAGGAAGAGCCATTTGCCATTTGTGTTCCTTCTGCTTATCATGCAGGAGATTGGAGCCTCCCTCAGGCATCTGGTTGCTTGGTGAGAACCATTGGTAGTGAAGCATTCCTGCTCCCTGCTGCTGCCTCCGCACCATTCCTCCTGAACATGGAGAAAAGCAGGAAATACCATTTTTTGTTAAGCCACTGAAATTTATAAATTCTTTGTTATTGCACTATAATTTAGCCAATCCTAACTAACATAGATGACTATAAAAGTGATCAGAAGGGGCACCTGAGTGGCTCAGTCAAGTGTCTGCCTTTGGCTCAGGTCATGATCCCAGGGTGCTGGGATCGAGCCCAGCATTGGGCTCCCTTCTCGGCAGGAAGCTCGCTTCTCCCTCTCCCACTCCCACTACTTGGGTTCCCTCACTCACTGTCTCTCTGTCAAATAAATAAATAAAATCTTAAAAAAAAAGGTGATCAGAAAAGCTACAAAGCTTTTCTCTGATCATCTTGACAATTGTAAAAGAGTGTAATTTTAATTTACTTTTATTGTTGTCACTTACATGATTATTGTGTGTATTTTGCTTTTAGATTACTAGTACCTACATCCTCCTATTACCTAGGGGTTTATTGAGTGTAACATGGATGTTAAATGATCTAAGTATTCCCCTCAATATTTGATTTATATTTTATCTTCTTCATTTACAGGTCTTTTTTTCCTCTAGGATTTTGAAATTTTTATCTAGTCAGATTAATCTTTTTATTTTTAAAGATGTAATCAGTCTGAGATAGTAGATCTATAGATGTTTCTAGGAAAGCTGGTGTTTTAAATTTGAAATTGTTTTGTATGGCTAGAAAATTGAGAAATATGTTAAACCACCTTTAACTGCAAATAATGTATTTTAATAAATTAATATAACTCTTGAATTGGAATCATGTTCCCAGTTAGACTATTATGCTCCCATAGACTATTTTTAGTCTATGTTAAGCTGAGTTTTTTTATTTTTTAAATTTTTATTTATTTATTTACTTAAAAAAAGATTTTATTTATTTATTTGATAGAGAGATACACAGAGAGGGAACACAAGCAGGGAGAGTGGGAGAGGGAGAAGCAGGCTTCCCATGGAGCAGGGAGCCCGAGGCGGGGCTCGATCCCAAGACCCTGGGATCATGATCTGAGCTGAAGGCAGCCACTTAACAACTGAGCCACCTAGGCACTCCTAACCTGAATTTTTATTATAATTGCCTGTTGTAATACTTTTTGTTTTTTTTTGTTTGTTTGTTTATCATATGTCCTCAGAAATTGGCAGAGTAGAAATTTTAATGTATATTGAATTTAAATTTTCTTTCATAATTTGGCTTTCTAAGTGACAGTAATGAGTTATTACTCATATTAGGAATGATTTGAGATACCAGGACTTTAAAATTTTATGAAAGTATTGAATCCTTATTAGAACAGGAAAGTATTTTATTGAAACTGAATGAAGATTTTTAATTTCTTTTTTTTAAGAACTTTAATTTTTTAAACTGTATAAAATATATTTTCTTTTAGATAAGTGATGAAGAGAAGAAGCTCCGAGAACCAGAGATTCTTGCTTCATCACCCAGTTTGAGTGGATCTAAGATAGACTTGGAGTCGGAGTCAGTTTATAAGGTATGTAAACTTTTAAAATACATCCTAAGTTTTTTTTTTTAAATACATCCCAAGTTTTATTAAATATATCACATTGAGCTTTATATACATCGTTAATAAACCCAGTTGTATAGCCTCTGATCACTGCTCCCTCTTCTTCTCCCTCTCCTGAGCAGAATTCATCTTCCCCCACCACTGAGGGTGTGCCAACAATCTGTGCTGGGCTGTCCTACAGAGTCTACGCACTGTCTAACCTTATTTGGACTCTGACCCCACCAGAGCCGGCCATTCTCTTAAAGGAATGCTCTTCTCAAAATACGAAGGCTTCGACTCCCCATGCTGAGCTGCCCCTGCAGGGACATTCTCTTCACCCACTGGGCTTCAACACCTTGTTCTGGATCACTGCTCTGCATGATAGCCTTTTCATCACTCTTGGGCTCTGATGCCATGCTTGGACCATTTTCCCTACCTACACTCTTTCTTATTCCATTTGGGCCCTGGCATTTTCTGCCCTTTTGCTCTCCCCTGGCAAACCTTCTTTAACCTACTCAGGTTCTGGCATCTTGAAGTGGGCCATCTCTGCTGCCCTCTTTTCCTCAGCACAGATATCTACTCTGCTTGAACCCATTGAATAGCTTTTGGATTGAATAATTCCAGAAGGGGAAGGGGTGGAGCTGAAATTAATTTTAAAAATTTGATAGCTGCAGCACCACAATTTCCTTTGAAAAGCATGCAGTGATTATTGTCAGTGAGTGCCAGTAGTTTAAAATCTTGCTTCCACATTAGCTCCCTATTTCGACTTGCCTGTTTCTACCATTTAGGCCATCATTCAGTCAGTTTTCCAAACGTAGAGTATGGGAATCAATATTTATTCTCCCCACACCACACATTTCCCATTACTCTCTCTTCACATCATTTTTTTGCTTCTCCTTGGGCATTTTTGTTTCCCATTGTGACCACCTTAATAAGCTAGAATTATGGGATATTAGAGCTAAAGAACACCTAAGGGTCATTTATACTATCTCTCTCCCCTTTCTTGCTGAAATTTAGAAGCATTCATTAAATACGTAGAAATCATAAGTCTGGTCAGTCACAGAGTCTGGACTAGAACTCTTGTTTCCAAACTATCCCCATCTCTTGCCTGGATCATTGAAATAAACCCTCTAACCGCCTCCTCCAGTATGTTCTATGTAACTGTTCCGTGCCGTATCATACACATACCACCCCACAGAGCTGTTTGACTTTCCATGTGTGTCTGTCTTGTTTTCTCAACTAAATGATGAACTTCTTTAGGACTGTGTTGTAGTCATAGATACGTTTTTTTAAAAAACATGATCTGTTTATTGGGTGGTATTATTGGATATGTAGAAAAATCGTAGGCATATATTTGTTTGTTTGTTTTAAGATTTATTTATTTCCGAGAGAGAGTGTGCCTGAGTCGGGGGTGGGGCAGAGCAAGAGAATCTTTAAGCATACTCTCCCTGAGCACGGACCCCAACTCACCTCAGTCCCATGACCCATGAGATCATGATCTGAGCTGAAATTAAGAGGTGGATGCTTAACCAAGTGAGCTATCCAGGTGCCTCGGAGGCATATAGATTTATTTATTTTTTATTTTTCTTAAATATTTTACTTATTTATTTGACAGAAAGAGAGATCACAGGTAGGCAGAGAGGCAGGCAGAGGGAGAGGGAGAGGGAGAAGAAGGCTCCCTGCTGAGCAGAGAGCCGGACGAGGGGCTCAATCCCACGACCCCGAGACCATAACCTTTAATTAATTAAGCTGAAGGCAGAATCTTAACCCACTGAGCCACCCAGGTACCCCAGACATATAGATTTAACTCCTCTCTAAAACTTGGGTGACTAGGTAATTTGAGGATCATTTCTTTCACCTAATTTTTTACCACATTAAAAAAAAACTATTAGAGAGTAAGGATGATTTTCAGTTTACTCATACTGTGTTCTCATAAAATTTTAGGGTAGTTCTCAGGATTTAAAAAATGCAAGTGGAGTATTGTTTTTTAAATGATATTTACTGGTAAGTACTTCAGTAGCAGAACTGAACAGTTCTTATTTTCATTTCTTGGTGTTGAGATGAACTTTTCCAATGTATTTTTCTAGTGAAATAATGGAAACAGATGAAGAAATTTAGAATTACTAGTAATTTTCAGCATTGAACATATTGTATATACATAATTGATACAGAGTAAAATTATGGAATATGTCATGTGAGGGGAATGCAACATGCTTAGTGGGCTTGAATTGAGTGTTTAAAATCCTAAAGATTATAATTTGTAAATTCATGAGTTAATAAAAATAATGCATTCTAACTTGGCTTATTATTATTTTTCAAAGCATCTACTCTGAAATGAGCACATTTTTGGACTGTCATTTTTTCCTAATGTTTGTTATTTAGTTTTAAGGATTATATATATATATATATATATATATATATATATATAGTTTTTTTTTTTTTTGATCTGCTGGGACAAATTTCTTATAGGAAGAATTTTGTTTAGACTTAGTACTTAGGAAGATTTCCTGACACGTACTGACTTATTTTCCCTGTTTCACTATGAATTCAGATCCCTTTTGCTGATGCTCTGGATTTATTCCGAGGAAGGAAAGTCTATTTGGAAAGTGGCTTTGCTTATGTACCGCTTAAAGACATTGTGGCAATCGTCCTGAATGAATTCAGAGCCAAACTGTCCAAGGCTTTGGCAGTAAGTATTTCACTTTATTTACTTACCTTATTTCTGCATAGTGACATTTTCAATTATATAGTCTTGGTAGTTTTGTTCTTTACTTCTTAAGAAATAATTTTTATAATGATACTTTAATTGCTTGTGATGTCGTACTGGTAATTCTAGAACCACTAGGTTTTTACTTGTTACTGCCCATGGTTAGTTTTCTTAGTTATCTTTCTTATAGTAATACTAATAGTGAGCTGATTAATTTTGTGAGAGGCTTCTGTGGATTGTGTCTTCAAGGTTGTGCCTTTTTTCCTTGGAGATGGATTTCATATAAGGCCCTTCACAATTGTTGTTGCCTATGGTGTATATGGTCCCTAGATTTCTGTTCTGAATTGGTATTTTGTATCTGTAGAGGGCGATGTAGAAGAAAACCTTTATATTAAGTAATAAAAATGCTGATATGATACTGCTGCAATAAACAACCTATTGCTAAGTGAACATGGTAGTAGCTGTTTGAATAAATGATATGATCAGGGATGCCTGGGTGGCTTAGTTGGTTAAGAGTCTCCCTTCAGCTCAGGTCTTGATCCCAGGGTCCTGGGATTGAGTCCCACATGGGGCTTCTTGCTCAGTGGGGAGCCTCTTTTTCCCTCTGCCTGCTGCTCTCCATGCCTATATATTCTCTCTCTCTGTCAAATACATAAATAAAATCTTTAACAAAGCAAAACAAAACATGAGTGCTTTTCAGTGGATTTTGTGGAAGAGTTACACTTCAGTGATAACATCTTAAAAATACATGTTTTGGTAGAGGACTTGAACACCCTACTTAACATCAATGAGTTGACCATCCAGACAGAAAATCAACAAGGAAACGGTGGCTTTGTTTGACACACTGAACCAGATGGATCTAAGAGATATATTCAGAACATTCCATCCCCAAGCAGTGGAACATGCATTCTTTTTTAAGTGCAAATGGGACATTCTTCAGAATAGATCACATGTTAGGCCACAAAACAAATTTCATCAAATTCCAAAAGATTGAAATCCTATCATGCATCTTTGGCGACTACAACAGTATGAAACTAGAAATCAAGTCACAAGAAAACTTTGGAAAGAACACAAATATATGGAGGCTAAATAACATGCTGCTAAATGATGAATGGGCCAATCAAGAAGTCAAAGAGGAAATTAAAAGATACTTGGAAACAAATGAAAATACAATGACAAAATTTTGGAGATGCAGTTCTAAGAGGGAGGATAATAGCAGTATAGGCCTACCTTAAGAAGCAAGGAAAATCGCATATTAACAACCTAACCTTACACCTGAAGGAACTGGAAAAAGAACAAAGCTTGGAGCCAGTAGAAGGAAGAAAAAAATAAAGATTAGAGTAGAAATAAATGAAATAGAGACTGAAGAAAAAATAGAATAGATCAATGAAGCCAAGAGTTGGTTCTCTGAAAAGATCAACAAAATTGATAAACTTTTAGCCAGACTCATCAAAAAAAAAAAAAAAAAGGACTCATATAAAAATCAGAAATGAAAGAGGTGAAATAACTGCAGATACCACAGAAATATAAAGGATTAGAAAAGAATATTATGGAAAATTATATGCCAGGCAATTGGACAACCAAGAAGAAATGAGTATATTCCTAGAAATATTGAAGCTTCCAAAACTGAATCAGTAATAAAAAGAAAATTTGAAGGGGCGCCTGGGTGGCTCAGTTGATTAAGCAACTGCCTTCAGCTCAAGTCATGATCCTGGAGTCCCGGGATCGAGTCCCGCATCCGGCTCCCAGCTCCACGGGGAGTCTGCTTCTCCCTCTGACCTTCTCCCCTCTCATGCTCTCTCTCTCTCTCTGAAATAAATAAATAAAATCTTAAAAGAAAAAAAGAAAGAAAAAATTTGAGCAGACTGATTAGTAGCAATGAAATTGAGTTGTAATTAAAACCTTCCAACCAACAAAAGTCCAGGATTAGAGGCTTCAAGGCAAATTCTACCAAATATTTAAAGAAGAGTTAATACTCTTTTCAAACTATTCCAAAAAATAGGAGCAGAGAGAAAGCTTCCAAATTCATTCTATAAGTCAGCATTACCCTAATACTAAAAGGTACTACAAAAAAGAATTATAGGCCAGTATCTGATGAACACAGTTGTAAAAATCTTCAACAAAATATTAACAAACTAAGTTCAACAAACCATTAAAGTGGGATTTCTTCCAGGGATGCAAGGGTGGTTCAGTATTCACAAATTAATCAGTATGATAAATCTCATCAACAAGGAGGTAAAAACCTTATGATCATTTCAGTAAATGTGGAAAAAGCATTTGACAAAGTACAATGTCCATTCATGATAAAAACTCTCAACAAAATAGGTTTAGAGGGAATGTACCTCAACACAATCAAGGCCATATATGAAAGACCCACCACTAACATGATACTCCATGGTGAAAAACTGAGAGGTTTTCCTTAGGATCAGGAATGAGACAAGGATGTCCACTCTCCTGCCTTTATTTAATGCATTACTGGAAATTCTAGCCACAGTAGTCCTACAAGAAAAAAGAGGCAGAAGAGATCCAAATTGGTAAGGAAGAAGTCACTTTCACTATCTGCAGATGGCATACTCTATATAGAACATCTGAAAGACTCCACTAAAAACTACTAGAATTGAGAAATGAATTAAGTAAGGTCACAGATTACACAATTAATAATAGAAATTTTGCATTTTTTAAAAAATATTTTATTTATTTACTTCAGAGAGGTAGAGAGAACAAGCAGGAGTCAGGGGAGGAGGGATGGAGAAGCTGACTCCCCACTGACCAAGGAACCTGATGCAGGGCTCCATCCCAGGACACTGGGACCATGATCTGAGCTGAAGGCAGATGCTTAATGGACTGAGACACCCAGGCACCCCAAAATCTTGCATTTCTATACACTAAAAATGAAGTAGCAGGAAGAAATTAAGAAAACAGTTCTGTTTATAATTATACCAAAATGCTGATCTAGCTGAATTATACATATTTCAGTAACCCTAATCAGTAATAAAAATTATTTATACTAGGAAATATTACCTTTTTTAACTCCAACAGAAAGGTTGGCCTATACTTCTGACTGGAATCAGTATAGCTTAAAAGAGCGGCATTACATAACCTTGAAGTTCTGAATCAAATACCAAACGTGCAAATCTAATAGAATGCTTATGAATAAACTTAAGCAAGGAAGTGAAAGATCTGTACTCTGAAAACTGTAAAACAATTATGAAAGAAATTGAAGATGACACTAACAAAAGGAAAGATATTCCATGTTTGTGGATTGGGAGAACCAATATTGTTAAAATGTCTATACCACCCAAAGCAATCTACAGATTTAATGTAATCCCTATCAAAATACCAACAGCATTTTTCACAGAACTAGAACAAATAATTCAAAATTTTTATGGAACCACAAAAGAGCCCAAATAGCCAAAGCAGTGAACAAAACTGGTGGTATCACAATCTCAAATTTCAAAATAGACTATAAAGCTGTAGTAATCAAAAAAGTATGGTCCTGGCATAGAAATATAAAACAGATCAGTTGAACTGAATAGAATCCAGAAATGAATTCATGCTTTGATGATCAATTAATCTACAACAAAAGAGGTAAGAATATACAATGGGAAAAAGTCTCTTCAACAAATGGTGTTGGGAAAACTGGACAGCTACATGCAAAAGAATGAAACTAGACCACTTTCTTAGACTATAGTAACTCAAAATGGATTAAGGACCTAAATGTGAGACTTGAAGCCTTACAAATCCTGGAAGAAAACATAGCCATTAGTCTCTTGGACATCACCTATAGGGCTATTTTGCTAGATAGGTTTCCTTTGTCAAGGGAAACAAAAGCAAAATTAAATTGTTGGGACTACATCAAAATAAAAAGCTTTTCCACAGCAAAGGAAACATCAACAAAACTAAAAGAGCCTACTGAATGAGAAATGATATTTGCAAATGATGTATCTCATAAGGAGTTAATGTCCAAAGGTATTAAGAACTTACTACAACTCAACACCAAAAAAAAATCTGATAAAAAAATGGACAAAGGATCTGAATAGACATTTTCCCAAAGAAGACATATAGATAGCCAAAAGACACATGAAAAGATGCCCAACAACACTCATCATTAGGGAAATGCAAATCAAAATGACAATGAGATATCACTTCACATATGTCAAAATGGCTAAAATCACAAAGGCATGAAAAATATTGGCAAGGATGTGGAGAAGAAGGAACCCCTGTGCCCTGTTCATGTGAATTCAAGGTGGTACAGTCACTGTGGAGAATGGTATGGAGGTTCCTCAAAAAATTAAAAATAGAACTACCATATGACCTAGCAATTCCACTATTGGCTATTTACACAAAGAATATGAAAGTGTTAATGCAGAAAGATATATGTACCCATATATTTATTTCAGTATTACTTATAATAGCCAAAATATGGAAGTAATCCAAGTGTCCATCAGCAGATGAATGGATAAGAAGATGTGCACACACACACATACACAGGAAAATTACTCACTTATAAAGAATGAAATCTTGTCATTTGCAACAACATAGATGGATCTAGAGGGTATAATGCTAAGTGAAATAAGTCAGAAAGACAAATTACCATATGATTTCACTCATGTGGAATTTAAGAAAGGAAAAAAGAGACAAAAAGACTTTTTCCTTTAAATTTTTATTGTGGTAAAGTACACACAGTATTTACCATCCTTACATTTTTTTTGATTTTTAAATTTTTTTATTTTTTATAAATATGTAATGTAACCACACCACCCTCTCCCGACACCCCTCCTGCCCCCACCCCCCTCAGTTTGTTTTATGACATTAAGAGTCTCTTTTGGTTTGTCTCCCTCCCGATCCCATCTTGTTTCATTTATTCTTATCCTACCCCCCCTAAAACCCTCCCTTGCATCTCCACTTCCTCATATCAGGGAGATCATATGATAGTTGTCTTTCTCCGATCGACTTATTTCGCTAAGCATAATACCCTCTAGTTCCATCCATGTCGTCCCAAATGGCAAGATTTCATTTCTTTTGATGGCTACATAGTATTCCATTGTATATATATATATATATATATATATATACCACATCTTTATCCATTCATCTGTTGATGGACATCTAGGTTGTTCCATAACTAGGCTATTGTGGACATTCCTGCTACAAACATTCGGGTGCATGTGCCCCTTCAGATCACTATGTTTGTATCTTTAGAGTAAATACCCAGTTAGTGCAATTGCTGGGTCGTAAAGTAGCTCTATTTTCAACTTTTTGAGGAACCTCCATGCTGTTTTCCAGAGTGGTTGCACCAGCTTGCAGTCCCACCAACTGTGTAGGAGGGTTCCCCTTTCTCCACATCCTCGCCAGCATCTGCCATTTCCTGACTTGTTCATTTTAGCCATTCTGACTGGTGTGAGGTGGTATCTCATTGTGGTTTTGATTTGTATTTCCCTGATGCCCAGTGATGTGGAGCACTTTTTCATGTGTCTGTTGGCCATCTGGATGTCTTCTTTGCAGAAATGTCTGTTCATGTCCCCTGCCCATTTCTTGATTAGATTATTTGTTCTTTGGGTGTTGAGTTTGCTAAGTTCTTTATAGATTTTGGATACTAGCCCTTTATCTGATATGTCGTTTGTAAATATCTTCTCCCATTCTGTCAGTTGTCTTTTGGTTTTGTTGACTGTTTCCTTTGCTGTGCAAAAGCTTTTGATCTTGATGCAAGTCCCAATAGTTCATTTTTGCCCTTGCTTCCCTTGCCTTTTTTGTTGTTCCTAGGAAGAAGTTACTGCAGCTAAGGTTGAAGAGATTGCTGCCTGTGTTCTCCTCAAGGATTTTGATGGATTCCTTTCTCACGTTGAGGTCCTTCATCCATTTTGAGTCTATTTTCGTGTGTGGTGTAAGGAAATGGTCCAATTTCATTTTTCTGCATGTGGCTGTCCAATTTTCCCAACACCATTTGTTGAAGAGGCT
>ML108635.1:0-31729 GCA_003697995.1 Taxidea taxus jeffersonii
CTAAATGTTATCCTATAAACAAGGCACCATTTTGCAACAGTCTCCAAAATGATCATCAATAGTAATGCTGTGATATTCCTATAGTGTCTTCGGTTTGATGCATTAACTCGACTTTACTGTAATCTTACTATATTTTAATATTGTGCAACACCTCCGGGATTATCAAAACCAGCCTTATCAGAATGCTCAAGAAATTAAATGTTTTGGTTAACAAAACATTCTTTTTAAATAAGAGCAGGAAACACTTTCCCCCCAGCTGTAATTTACTTCAACCCATTTTCTCTACCTTAATGCCTCGCAGACCGGGGGTAGCTGGATCTTCAAGTACTCAGGACTGTGAGAGCCTGTTATCAGTAAGCACTCCACAGCATTACAGACATCTAAGATTGAGATAAATGACTACAACAATTTTTAAAGACAAAATTCCTGAAGAATTGGCTGTTTTTCTTCTGCATTCTTCTACAGTCTTCCAAATAAAAATAGCTCCTCTTAATTGAGATGGCTTACTGTGTATGCCAAGCTTCACTTGCATGACCTCATTCCATTCTGACAACAGCACAATGCGGCTGGTTCTATTATTGCCCACCCCACCCATGTCCTGAACAGAGCAGAGCTGTGTTTTTCTGCAACCTGAACACTGTCAGAACATCTAGTACACCCTGAAAGTCTTGTATCCTGCCACCCCCACCAATCCATCTCTGGGGGAAATGTTGGATGGCCTGGCCCTGGCGCCATTGAGTCTGAGAAGAGAGAGCCGTACCTTTAAACCCAGATAAGTTTTTTTTTTTCTTTTTCCCCCTTTTAAGTAGGCTTGAAGTCACAACCCTGAGATCAAGACCTGAGCTGAGATCAAGAGTTGGATCCCTAACCTACTGAGCTACCCAGGTGCCCCAACTATTTACTTTTAATTCAACTGTTTTCTGGAGTAGAAATCCATTCGAAGGTCAGTGCCAGAGTTTGGCTGCAACATATGCTTCTACTTCCCACTGCAAATGGGATCCAAACGGCACATCCAGGTAAACCCCAAAACCAAGGGAGAGCCCCCGAGTTTTCATGAAACTTCATCATGTGCTCTGCTCAGAAAATAAAGCAAAATGCGCTTTGAAGGAAAGTGAGTTTTGAATTAAAAAGGAGCCTGCACAAATACACTGCCTCTGTACTGTACACTTAAAAGTGGTCAGTGTAATTATAATGGTCAGTTTGGGGTTATGTTTGTTTGGCTGACATAAAGCAAAGAAAAAAAAAGACATCTTGCTTAGTACAACATTAGAATATTACAATATTTACCAAAATCTATGCAGATTCCTTCCGGACAGTGGGATTCTGCTGTTTATAAACACTGCTTAACATTGGTCTCTTTTCTATTTAAAATGTCCTCCAGACCACACTCCTTTGCAATGTTGGAAAGGATCAGATTGGCCTGGAACCAGCTGCCTGCTGCTTGGGCTGCTCTGCCTTCGGGTCGTCTGTGGGTGGGGTGAGCTGTTGCCCATTGTGCGAGTGAGAAGCCAGAAGCCCTCCCTTCTTTCTGGAAGGCTATTTATTGTTTTAGAGGAACCAGCCATCAAAGAGATCTCCTGTGCCCCACCCACTCCTCCCAGCTTAAAGTTCTGGGCTGGAAAATGCTAACATCCGACCAGACACACAGAAACATCCTGAAAGACAATGCCTGGGCCCTGATTTTCGAGGGAGGGCAGCTGGGGTTTCTTTATGACCACATCAGTGCAGCTTGTTTTTAAGACTCTGACAATGCTAACAAGCTAGCTTAAATCTACAGTGTCTGCCTGCTCTTACCCAACATTGACTTATATTCAAGCCATCATCTGGGCCACCTATTTTAAGTTTCTTATTTTCTTCCTTGGCTCAGCATTTACCAAGATTCCCCTGCTCCGAACTCTGAAAGTCTTATGACAGGAATAAAATGTTTCCAGAAAAGATGGAAATGGATAATGCTGATTGCCTAGTAGAGGTTGATTAGATGGTCCAGAAAATTCTTAGTGTTTTTTTATAGTATCAACAGAGAAAAGCAATTTTTTTTTTAATTTGCAAAAAAACCCCTTAGGTCCAGAATATATCCCCAGTTTGTCGAAAACGGTTGTGAGGTATGTGGAGGGAGAGAGGGTACACCTGACGCTGGGAAGTGATGTTGTCTTTCTCCCAAAGTCAGTGGGGAGTAATAACCCTCACAGTGGGGTGTACATATCTCTCTGTACTTCCTATGTGTGTCTATTTATGAAGGCTTTAAGTCAACAACTCCTAATGCCCTTACATTTTGCTCTAAATTCCTCAGCATAACTGACAAGGCCCTGTAAGGCGGACTCTGGCTTACCTTCCAGCATCATCTCTCCATGGCCACCTCCTTTCTGCTCCACTACCTCAAGCTACCCTATCTTCCCCCAACACCTTCAGTGTTCCAGGTGCTATATTCTCTCAGCTCTAGGCAACTCCTTGTGCTGTTCTCTCCTTCTGGAATTTTCTTATATTTTTTTCCCATCTCCTTCTTTACCTGGTTAACTCTCACCCTTCAGGTATTAGCTTGAGTTTTCTCCTCTCTGACCCTGTGCTTCTGTTAACAAGGCTTTCCCACAACTATACATTAAAATTGTTTAATAGTGCCTTGCCCTACAGTTAAAATCTCTATAGGTACAGGCATTGTGTCTATCTTGCTCACCACCGTATCTCCAGCATCTACCTATCATAGGACCGTGAACATCATAAATGCTAAATAATAATAATAATAATAATAATAATAATAATAGTTGGAAAAGAAGTACAGAACAATTAAGGGAGAGTGGTGGTGGGAAGCAGGAGAAAAAGCAGGTGAAAAGGCAGGGGAATAGGAAGGCAGCAGGCAGAGGAGTCAGGAAACAGAACAGTCAATAAATGGTCCCAAATACAGTCAGAAAAATATCCTTGCTCTTTCCAGTCTCAAAAGAGAGTAGAGATCTATGTGATCTGGGATGGACTGAATCTTAAATTAAAATCGGAGTCAATTTTAGCACCTAGAAATACAGAATCTTCACATTGCTGTTAGCCTCTGAAGCATCACCTAAGCTGTTCAAGGGCTTGGTGCTCTGGGAAGACTCAGCGAGACTCAGCACTACCAGTGAATTTACCCTGGTGTGTGCACATGAGGTTGCAAATGTCCACCCTTTTTATTTGTTAGGAAACTGAATTCTAGACTGCTTAAAATATAACTTGAAACTGTGACTACTGAGTAGCCTAAAAGGATGGGAGAACCATCAGGACAAAAGCGCCATCATTTTTCCCAACCGGTCTTCCTTGGAAATGTTTCTTTCACTGGTGAAAGGAAGAAGTGTAACACAGTTGAAACCTGCCATCTAGTGGGCCTTCTAATGACATGAGCACGCCACTGTGAAGGGAGTGAGCATCACAGGACAGGAGGCCTGAAGAAGCCAAGCACACATCATCTCAGGTCTTCCCTGGGGGTGGTCAATACCCACCTTTGAGAAGGAGGGATCATTTATGGCCTTCTGACAGAGCTGTTCTTTCCAAGCAGCCCAACGTAATGTTTTCACATTCTGATGTCCAAAAGGTTAACAGGAATCAATGTGAAATTTCGATCACTTTAAATTCAAAGCTATCCTAGCAAGAAATCAGTGACCCCTTTGGAAAAGCATACAAATCTTAATTCCGTTCTGAGTCTTAAATTTAGAAATCAGATTTATAAGTCGAGTACCCAACTTCTTTTCTAGAAGTTCTTTAAAAAAAAAAAAAAAGTTCTTCTTCTTAAAGATTTTCATTTATTTATTTGTTAGAGAGAGAGAGAGAGAGAGCACAGGCAGACAGAGTGGCAGGCAGAGGCAGAAGCAGGCTCCCTGCTGAGCAAGGAGCCCGATGTAGAACTCGATCCCAGGACGCTGGGATCATGACCTGAGCCTAAGGCTCTTGTTAACCAACTGAGCCACCCAGGCATCCCAAGAACTTTCTTCTTAAAGTAGTAGTAGTAGTCATCGTTGTCAACAACTACTCTATCTTCCCTGAAGCAACTACCTACATGAGGCCAAGAGTGGTCTTTGGTCTAAAGGGCTGTGGTCTAAACGTGTCCCATATGGCATAACTCAGAACACTTGCACAGAATAGCAGCTCCATGTCAGGAACCAAGAGGCCAGGTTCACGTTGCTGATCACTCATTGTCACTCAGAACCAGCCATCTACCTCCCATAAGTCTCTGTTTCCTCATTTGTTAAAAAGAGACACTTAACGGGCACCTGGGTGGCTCAGTGGGTTAAAGCCTCTGCCTTCGGCTCAGGTCATGATCCCAGGGTCCTGGGATCAAGCCCTGCATCAGGCTCTCTGCTCAGCAGGGAGCCTGCTTCCCTTCCTCTCTCTCTGTCTGCCTCTCTGCCTACTTGTGATCTCTGTCAAATAAATAAATAAAATCTTTTAAAAAAGAGAGAGAGAAAGAGAGAGAAACACTTAAGTTTAACAACTACTAAGTTCCCTTTGATCTCTCAAGTCTCATGAGCTTGTTCCAGAGTTAACAGATCTGACCCCAGCGGCCTGATTTTCAACCCACTCTGTGCTCAGTGCCCAGTACCACACTTGCACTGAGATACCGACGGAGGGCCTGAGTGTGCTAGTGAATAAGATTTCACGTCTGCCAAGCCAACTGCTGAGTGAGGGACACAAACATAAAACAGTGATTGCACCATTGGTGATGAGGGCTTCAGGGAGGGTATGTAACTGGGCCTAGAAGAGGGTGGGGCCTGAGAGGACGGAACAGGCCTGGGTCTGAAGATTGGTGAACAGCTTTTCCCGTATGTGCCTTACAAGCAAGAAGATGCAAATGGGCAAAGGCCCAGGCAAGAAGGAGACTGGCACATCTGGGCATCAGAAAGAGTCCACAGAGCCTGGAGTGTGAACAAGAGAGTGAAGTGAAATGAAAGAGGAGGGAAAGGCAGAGGCTATATTATGCATGGCCTTGTGGGCCATATCAGGAGTTGTAATTTAATTCTAAGAGCAACAGAATTGCTCTATTGAAGGGCTTGAAGCAGAAAAATGATAGGACCAGATGTGCTTTTGTGAAAATCTGACTGCTATGTAAAAGACTGAGGTCAGGTTCAAAACTGGATGCAGAAAAGCTAGTTACAAGATTATGCTGTAGTCCTTCTAAGAGATAAGGGTCATTGCTGCCATGATGGAAAGAAGGAAGATGCAAGAAATCATTAAATAGCATCATTAGGGTATCCAGTAGTAGTTGATTGGATATGGAAGAAAAAGGGAAGCATAGAAGATGATTCCAGGCTTTTGATTAAGGGCAACTGGGTAGAATTAGTGCCATTCACTGAACTGAAGGACACAGGAGAATGACCAGGTATGAGAAGACTTATAAGCTCGGTTTCAGATGGTTCTTTTCAGAGAAAGGCTCAGGCAGTTAGCAGGCTGCTGGACAGTCAGATCTGGAGCTCAACAGAAACATTCAGGCCTGCCATATGATCAGTGGAGAGCAAGTAGTAGCATGTAATGAGAAGAGAAAAAGACACAGAACCAACACTTAATGTTTGGGAGAGTGGACAATGCAGAGCTGGTGAAGCAAACTTCAAGGAGGGGCCCATGAGGCAGGAAGAAAACTGGCAGAAAATAATGCTGTGGAAGCCAAAAGCAGAATGTTCCTTTCTGTTGAATGGACCTGGTGGAGCAAGTCACATGGGTACTGAAAAGAAAACCCTGGATTTAATGACCTTGACCTTGGTGATTAGATACATGTAGAGTAGTGGGCTAAGAGTCAGGTGGTCTAGGTGGAGGATGATAGGAGAGGACAGTGAAGACCATGAGGGTGAAGAGAAACTCTTCCAAGGGGGCCAGGTTCTGAAGGTGAGAGAGGATAGTGGCTGGAGGGCACATGGGGCCAAAGGTCAGATTTCTTAATACAGAGAAGGCTTATAGAAGGGATCCCGTTGAGAAGGGGAGGTTGAAGATGCCCAACAGGGAGACAGTAACTTATATCTCAAGTCTCATGAGAATGCATGGAAGGGTGATATCCAGGACACAGGCAGAGATTGGCCTTAGTCAGGAGGAACAACCCTTCTTCTACTCTGTCAGAGTAGGGAAGGAAGGGATGTGTTAAGATGGAGTCAAGGCAATTTGAGGGCTCCAATTTCTCAGTAAATTAGGTGAGAATTTCATTAGCTCAAAGGAGAGAGATAGAAAAGATCAGAGGTTTAGGAAGAGAGAAAAAGTGAGCTCTCTAGAGAAATCTATCCAGCAGTGCCCGACACTAGTGAAGTGACCAGTCTAATGGCACCCGCCCGGCCAGCGGCATGCTTTCCTCCACCAGTGTTCAGTACCTACATGTGGGCAAGAAGAAGTGGGCGAACAGGTTCATGGGCTTGTAAATTCCCAAGAAGGAATAAAGGAAAAACAAAGAGTAACATAACTGACTTAGGATGGATTCAAGAGGTTGGTAGAAACAACAGACCCTGGAGTCTAATGAGCATAGAAGGGGACAAGATGGATAAAGCAGAAGTTCCTGGGGGCGGGGGTGGAAGGGTCAGCTGACAAAATGGCTCCATAAGGTGAAGCAAGGACAGGCTCTGAGAGAGCGGGGATGGATCCTAGGTGGCACAGCACCCTAGATATAAAACATAGTCACATTTTGTTGTCACTCCCCAACCCATATGCACAGTGCACCTGTCGCGCTAAGTATATTTATCTTTGAATGTTGAGTGAACAAATGCATGCCCAGGAACTAGCTTCTGAAATGACCACCAAACCCCTGGGAAAACAAAAAAACAGTTCCCTGAGTTTTGGTGTGTGCTGGGCACTCTTCATGGTGCTAGAAATAGGATAATGAACCAAACAAACATGGATATTGCCCACCAGTGGCTTACATTTTCATGGGGGGAAGATGGGGATAGGCCCCAGATTACAAAGAATTGATCAGTTAAATGAAAAAGGAAAGAGGTGTACCGTATTTTCTGGATATTCTAAATTATAAATTACATTGGCTGTGCAACATTCTCTGATTTGAGTCTTGATCAGAATTAACTGCCCCAAAAGATCACTTGATGATCATGCTTGAGAAATACACAGTGCTTATGTAATGATTTACATAGTAATGATTAGTTGCAGTTTATTGAACATTTGCCATAGGCAGCATTTACATTAGGTAATATAATCTCCATATTTCAGGTGAGGAAAGTGGGTTCTAGGCAAATTGCTGCTCAAAGAGTACTTTGCTGCCTAGTGGTAAAGGCAGGATTAAACCTAGCTATGCCTCTGCCTGACTTCTCTGTTCCATAACCCGTTCCCCTCTTCTGGTCAGAAGACTGATGGACAAATGTGGTAGCATTGTGAACTTTGTTTCAGAAAGCTACCCAAACTGCTTAAAATGACCAGGCTTTGTTGGGAGCACACCTGGGGGGCTTCCAAACCCAAAGCTGTCAGAACACTGGTAAGAACTCATTCCACAGGAAAAGAAAACACAAGATGAATACTTCTCTTCTCTCCAAAGGTACCACGTTCTGGGAAAGATGTCAAGAGTCATTTGTTGAATCTCTGGTGTCAAATTGTGATTTTGTTGTTGTTTGAAATAGTTATGACTAGGTGTTTTTCACATTTTTTGGTAAAGTCTCAGAAGCCCACATCTGTCTTTACTTTCTTATAAAGCCCTGAATGGGCTTTGAATGAATAAAATTTAATGTTACAAAGTCAAAATTGGTTTTTTAGCTCTTAGATATTTCTCTTCAGTTCAGATTCATGCTCACTTTACTTTGAGTCCTTAAGATATTTTCGAACACATTGTGGCTAATACAACTTTGAAAATATTTCTGGAAAATACTAGATCTTCAAGGGCCAAATCATCTAGGTTTAAAATACTATAAGTCAGGGCACCTGGGTGGCTCAGTGGGTTAAGGCCTCTGCCTTTGGCTCAGGTCATGATCCCAGGGTCCTGGGATTGAGCCCTGTATCAGGCTCTCTACTCCTCAGAGAGCCTGCTTCCTCCTCTCTCTCTGCCTGACTCTCTGCCTACTTGTGATCTCTGTCAAATAAATAAATAAAATCTTTTTTTAAAATGCTGTAAGCCAAAGATTAACAGTTCAGAATGATTTTAAAAAGCTCAATTCTGAGGTGTTTTTTTTTTTTAAGTGTGTATATCTCACTTTAGGAACTAAATCATTTGAAAGGTAGTAAATGGTAGTAAATCTTTCCAGATTCCCAAGCAGGGGATGCACACACATACTTTAATACACACACACACAACTCTCCATTCTCCATTCCATGTCTCCCAATATCCCTCAAGGAAAACTCTATAAGATTACATCTCCTGACACCAGAAGAGTATCCTCAGAATAAAATATGAAAGAGTCTTAATACAAGAAGATAGTGAGATGGGGAGATATTACTTGTATATATTTTAACTTATTTATTCTCTAAGATGTATGTGTGTCAGAAGTGGGAGAAGATTGTCTAGTCACTTGATAGCTAAAGCTAAATGCCAAGGACTCAGTTAAGCCCCATGAAAAACACAGATTAAAAAAAGGAGTCCTAAGTATAAAGAGTGATCAAAAGAGGATGCATCCCGGGCTATGGGAAAGCAAACTCCAGGAGGCGGGACAGCCTTCCCTGAGAAAGCCAGAGGCAGGCTGAAGTTGGCCAGGTTGACGAGGGGGCCCGGAAGGAGCCAGGCACATTTGAAGATCTTACAGGATCCCAGGCTAGTGAAAGCAGAGATACTAATCTAGAGATTAGAGGTGACTCTATAGAGATTCTGAGTTCAGGGAGGGTCTCATCAGTCAGGTGAAGATGTTGGACTTTGTCCCCAGTGGGGCCCTATTCTTTAAGTAGGGAAAGGTCATGTTCAGATCTTAAGACCCCAGCCCAGTAGCTGTGAGAAGAAACCCAGGATGGCATCTGGGTGTGGTTACTGTGTTTCAGGATCGGAGGTGAGGGGCAACATTGGCTGGGGCTGTGGTTGGATGGGTTCATGGATTGAGAGGATGTGGGGCCATGAGGGGAGTTGAGGGGGAAAGCAAGGGTGCTCCCCAGTTTAGTGTCCCAGCTGTTATGTTCCAGTGGCCTGGAGGGAAGGGAAGATGTTTCGGGGTGGAGTTTGTATGGAAAATGAACCTGTCAGGAACACAAAATTTTTGATCCCAAGATCCTCATTCTTTCTCCATTTGAGTCATTCCAGACAATATCCTGCATAGATTTCTTTTCCTGAATCATATGAAGAAAAAGCTGGAAAGATTCTTAGAAGTCATGCAGTCAGATCCCCTTCATTCTGTGCATGAGAAAAAAGAACCCCAGGGATTTTCTGGGGAACTCCCACAAAGATGCACTGGAACCCCAGCCCTTAAGGCCCTGGGATCCTACCAGGACCCATTGAAGTGTGCTCCGTGTTCTTGCATTTTAATACTTTCTCTAAGCATCATCTTAGCCACTTTTCCTGTGCAAGAAACCCAGGCTCCGGAAGATACTCAATCAAACACGACCCTCTCACCAACTGAGGCTCTGAACGTAAACCTCACATACTCAGGAAAGTAAACACAAATCAGAAGCAACTGAAAAGTTCAAAATCAGTTTAAGTTGCCTTCTCCTCAATGTGCTTATAGGCATCTCCAGTTAGATCATTTTGGTTTTCATTATGATTACATAAAAAATAACAGAAAACAGTGATTGGGCTCATTATTTTTATGGTATGAATTCTTCAATATCTATGCATCATGGTTTCAGTTATTTGTCTTTTGGCTTCCAATAAAATTTCACCATTTTAACCCACGTGGATAGTATTTGCAGTAGTTTTTTTAAAAAAAGGACAAAGAAATAAAATCTATGGCTTGAAACAACACCATATTTAACACTAAACCCTTGACCAACATAAGTAAAAATAAACAAACAAATGCTCACCTAAGGCGAGAGTCCTTAAAGGTGTCAAGATAGGCGGGATAACTCCATTCAGTCTTGTTCCCTTTACATCGAAGCTCTAGAGTTTGGCCTGCCGTCAGGCTCAGGGTTGCTGCAGGCTTCTGGAAGCGGCCTTTATCCATCATATGTATCATTATAGATTGAGTCTTTGGTGGGGCATCAGCTGCATCCCTGTCCTTTATTTTAGGAATTTTGGGTTTCACCTTCTTGTTGGTAGGCTTGATTCTATTCTCTCCAGGCTCCTTTGGACGCTTGTTCTTGGGAAGCGGTTGGCCAGTAACTAGGACAAAAGTGAGGAGAGAACAATGCAACTCAAGTAATAATGAACCAGAGGATTCTGCACCTAAAACAGGTAAATTTTGGACACTCATCTCCATGAATATTATTTTCAGGAATTATCATTATTTTCTTAGTTCATTCTTCAGTTGGAAAACAATGACTCACTGAGAGGGAAGATATTTCATTTTCAAAAATTTTACTCCATTTCAGCAATTTAGCTCATTGCACATTATGAGCTAAAATTTGCACTTGCCAAATAACAAGACTATTTCTCATAGTTCACCCTGTCTCACAGTCCCTAAGGGGTCACAGAGAATGGCAACAGCAGAGCCGCTCAAGACTGTTGCCCGTCCTTGTGGTCTCAAGGATACCACTGTTCATTCTGAATTTACTGTTTAAATGCAGGAGAATGTCATCTTCAGGGAGTACAGACATGAACTGCACCATAAACCCTCTCAGAGGAGTTCAAGCCACTATGAATTTTCTCCCAAAGCAGTGCGCACAGTGGAGTCTGGGTGTATCTGAATGGACATTGTCCATATGGCATACGAAGCTTAGGAAGGAGTAAGCCCCAAATATTCCCTCATTTATTTTTTATTTTTTAAAGATTTGTTTTAGAGAGAGAGCACACACATGAGTGGGGCAAGGAGCAGAGGGAGAGAGAGAGAACCTCAAGCAGACTCCCCAATGAACAAGGAACCCGACAGGGGGCTCATCCCATGACCCTGATCATGACCTGAGCCAAAATCCAGCTGGCCACTTAACCGACTGAGCCACCCAGGTGCCCCAAATCTGTGCCCATTTAAAACTTCCAAAGAAGTTATTAAAAGCTCAACAGTAACTATAGCAATGGTTTAGAACTTGGCAAACAAAATAGGGGGAGAGGGGAGATTATTTGCTAAGGAACATTGTTGATAATTGCTGGCAAATGGTGATAATAAAAAGATGATCTAGTTAGAGTCCATTTTATCACTGTTTTTCCTTTCTCTATAGACAGTTCACCCCTGATTGCCTGCATCCGAGGAGGATGGCTCCCACTTCCCTTCCCTTGCTATGCCTCTGGGCTCCAGAATGTCCCACATGCCTGCAAAGCCTGGGATTTGTGTCTGCCCAGCAAGGATGAGAAGAAGATCATGCAGTTTCAGTCTCCCCTCTGTCTGCATGAACTCAAGGGCAACCTCACTATAGACCCACAAAATTAATAAATGTCCCAACTTACGGGGCCCTGAAAGGTCATTTAGGTAAAATTCTTATGTTGCACATTTAAAAAATTAAGGAGACACTGTTGCACTCAGCTGATTGGTGGTAGAATATGAGAGTAGAATTCAAGTCTTCTGACTCTTACTACAAGTGCTTCTTTGACTCTATGTAGATAAATATCCTGTATATATTTTAAATAGATAGCAACACATATCTTGACCAAGATTATACAAAAACAGGGCATTTATATAAAATGGGGAAGAGTGATAAATCAGGAGAAATTTTTTTCCTTTTTGTTGTATTTATTTATCTAATACTACGTTGGTGTACTTAAGACTCGGGGTGGTCAAAAGTACAAATGGGGATCAAGAAATAGAGAAAGGTAAGTGTTGCAAGCTCTTATACAGGTGGGCCAGGCAGGTGACCACACAAGATAAGCCAAGTGGGCCTGGTGAGGCCATGCCCTCCTTAAGAGACAGCTGCTCCTGCTTCAGCAGGGACAACTCCCTGCCTGCAGAGAGTACATGCCCACACTTGCTGTATCTGAGACCTCAAATGATGGCAGAAATGCATATTTCCTGATCTATAAGTACCAGAAACTCAATTTTTAGAAACTTCCTGTTTGAACCCCTGAGGTTAGAAGTCTGGTAATAATTGTCCTTGAAGGGGTGAGATGACCAGGAGAGGACATGAGGGGAATTTCCAGGAACATTCTCTCTTTATCTGGGCTAGTTACAGACATGTGAACAGTTTGTGAGCATTTCATGAAGCCAAACTTTAAGGTTCTAAAAATTTAGCTGTTCTGGACTTGGCTGCTTAATGATAAGCTGGCTTCCTTTGCATGTTGCCCTGTGCCCTTTGAAACAGGAGCCATTCAGATTCCACTTTTAGGTCAGCTGAGCCCAGACTCTGGAACCAATCCCACTCTGATCCCAGTATCAATCAACATCAACTTCTCAGCCTGCTGCCTTCTTTGGACTTGTATGTCTTGCTGCCTGGAGCCCGTTGAGACCCTTCCTTCTTTCCCTAGGCCTGAGTCACTTGTTATTTTCCATCCTTCCTCTACCCTAGCTCCTCTGGGTCATGGGCCCTGCTGAGCTTCTTCAGTCCTTCCAGAGAGCACAGTTGTGTCCGTGGGCCCCAGTCTCCGCTCTTGAACCTGCTGTTTGCCAAGACTTCCCCTGATCCTGCACATTTGGCTTATTTACCCGCAAAGTTCTAATGACAGCAGAGGGCAGTGGCACACATGCACATATTTCCCCAACCTTCTAGAAGGAGAAGCCCTGTAACCACTGGGAACATGTCAAATTAACATGAGTGCGCTTATCTAGCAACGTCAGTTGTGAACTTAAGTCTCAGTTTTGCAACAGAGTAAAAATCACCATACTTTACTTAGGGTAGCACATTCAGTTGTACCATGAGCATGTCCGTCATCTGTGCCTTGCAGGCATTTTGATCACACTGTGCCTATGGAATTCATGGACTTCCGGGTTAAAGTCGAATTTGATGTGTTTTCTTTATCATGGAACAGGAATCCAGGGTATCAGAAATGACCACAACGGGTGGTAAATCTGATGGAATTTAGACAAACGGGGCAACTCACCTGACTTCTACCCTCTTGGATCCTGTGGGACTCTGTTTCTCAAGAAACTAATAAGGGGTATTATGCATCCAAATGTGGTATTATCCCTGCAAGGTAAATTGACTTGTTCAACAAATAGAATAGCAACTGATCTAACTGGATAGTTGGTCCAGCTGCCTGACGATGGAATTGGTCCACGATCTGATAACAATGACACTAAGTTAGAAGAGCCAGCCTCCTGACTGCCGAAGCCACACAGACAGACCTGGGATTGAGTGATTCCCAAATTCCATGTCTAACTTCTTAAAGAACATGACTTTTCTACCTATGTAAATTATTTTCCAAAGATCTGAAACATTTATATTACAGATAAATAAAAGCGAAAGCCCATTACCATTGCGTTTTTGAGATGATAGCATAGTAGCATATTTTATAGAGAAATAAGTGGTAAAATTCACACATCATTAAATATCATTATTGACCGCAGGTCCTGGCTGCCCCTTACTAGCTATGTCACAGCAGGATGTTATCTACCCTCTCTCTCAGTTTGTTCATCTATAAATTGAGAATTATATGTTAACAATGACTATCTTATCAATAGTTGTGGAGGATTACATGAGTTACTATGTTTAACACACTGAGAATATTGTCTGACCCATAATAAGTAAGTGCTAGGCAACTGCTACTTGCTATTTTGTGGTTGTCTTGGGATAATGTCTCACGGTGATCTCCATGATAAATTTGTAATGGAAGCAATGCAGTTAATATTCCTCCTAATTTACAGGTGAAATAACTGAGCACAGATGCCAAGTAGCTCACTGCAGGTTACTAAGAAGTTAGCTAAGAAACAGATCCTTGGATGTCAGGTCTAGAGTCTTCTCTGGTTCATGCTGTTGTCTCTTGATTCACTTAAACAGTAGCATATTGTAACAGTTTCTTTTCTTTTTCTTCTTCTTCTTCTTCTCCCTGCCCCCCTCTTTCCCCCCACCAAAATCTCATGCATAACACCCTGTCTAAATGGTTTCTTTGTGTGATATGCCCCAGGCTTTGACAAGAAGTTCCAAATCAAACAGAACATGATGCCAGGGAGGCGAGTACAACCTTCCTGGAAGGGCTGGGTATGCTTTTCCAAGGCATACATTAGAATCCCTAAGTGAAGAGACACTGGTCAAAAAACCCGTCTCCAAAATAAATGAATAAATGTTATAAAATAAGAAGTAAAGAAGACAAAGGACTGTAACCCTTTGGCCCTAATTGAGGATTGCAATCAAACGCTTAATAAAAGTAATTTAACTATTAACCTCTCTAATTCTATAGACTAGAATTATGTTGGAGGAGTTAAAAAAACAAATTCACTACCAGAATCACCGACAGCTGCTCACAGGAGGACTAGGTATGATTACTGTCATTAATATAAAGATCTGTAGCTGTTTGCCTTTTTTTTTCCTCTCATGGACAGTTAAGGGTAAAGGTCTGACATGAGGGTTGCATGAAGATAACCACACTGTAAATTTGTTGAGTAGCTTAGGGCTTCCCTTGCGAGTTATATAAACTGATGAACATGCCCTACTCTAATATTTTGGTTCCTCATGGAACACTCCACAAGAATACATACACTTTGCCAAAAACAACATTGAGAAGGTAAGAAAGCAATGATGCTTGGGAGATGAAAATATAAAGATGAGAGTCTTTCCTTTCCCTACTCCCTTTGAGAGACCAACTCCAAAATACCCTCTTACCATTTCTTAAAGTATCATTTTCTTAAAACAGCAATTTCTAAGAATCAACTTCTATTCCAGGACAAAGATGTGACTTTGACAGCTCCTGCCCAACTCTATCAAGTCATTGGCCTCTGCCAGAAGGAGTATACCCCCAAAGTGGCTCCTACATGACTGGCCTCACCCAAAAGTATGCCCACAGCAGCTGTGTTCCAGCCACAGCAGGAAGGCACATGCGGCTCACACAAAGTGACCCTGGAGTGTCTGGTTCTGGTGACCAAGAAGGACTGTACTTCCAGGCCCCACTGGACACCCTTTACATGACACCATATTCTTCAAGACTGGAAGATGTAGCTAATCCACCTAAAACACAGAAACAAACACGGAGAGTCAGAAGATGAGGAGACAGAGGAATGCATTCCAAACAAAAGAACAAGAGAAAACCTTAGATAGGACTAAACAAAATGAAGATATAAGCACTCTATCTGATAAAGAGGTCAAAGTAAAGGTCATAAAGATGCTCACTGGACTCAAGGAAAGAATGGATGAATACAGTGGGAACTTCAACAAAGAGAAAGACAGTATTAAAAATAACCAATCAGAGTTGAAGAATACAATAACTGACATAAAAAAAATACCCTAAAGGAATCAATAGCAGATCAGAAGATGCAGAAAAATGGATCAGTGATCTGGAAAACAGGGTTCTGGGAATAACACACAAAATTTTAAAAAGTGATAATAGCTTAAGGAATCTCTAGAACAACATTAAGCATACAAACATTTGCATTACAGAGTTGCCAGAAGACAGAAAAGGACAGAAGATTTATTTGAAAAATAATGGCTGAAAACATTCCTAACCTGGGGAAAGAAACAGACATTCAAATTCAAGAAGCACAGAAAGCCTGAAACAAGATGAACCCAAAGATGCCCATACTAAGACACATTACAATTGAATATCAAAAATTAAAGATATAGAATCTTGAAAGCAATAAGAGAAAAGCAACTAGTTGTGTACAAGAGAACACCCAAAAATCAGTTGGTTTTTGAGCAGAAACCTCACAGGTCAGAAGGGAGTGTTATAATGTATTCTAAGTGCCAAAAGAAAAAAACTGTAATGAAGAATACTCTACCCCACAAGATTATCATTCAAAATTGAAAAAGAGATAAATTTTCCCAGACAAACAAAAGTTAAAAGGGCTCATCAGCACTAAACTGGCCTTCTAAGAAATGTTAAAGGGAGGAAAAATTAGTGGAAGAAAATTATGAAAGAATAAAATCTCACTAGTAAAAGCAAATGGAGTAAAGGGA
This sequence comes from Taxidea taxus jeffersonii, assembly GCA_003697995.1. Taxonomy (NCBI): domain Eukaryota; kingdom Metazoa; phylum Chordata; class Mammalia; order Carnivora; family Mustelidae; genus Taxidea; species Taxidea taxus. Next base: position 15,979 of record ML108635.1, read on the forward strand.
GTGGACCAACCACCTATGAAGCTAGTGTGAAGGTTAAAAGACAAAAGTAGTAAAATCAACTATATCTACAATAATTATTTAATGGATACACACACCAAAAAAGTAATATGATGTCCCATATGTAAAATGTGGGGAAGGTAAAAATGTAGCATAGTGTTTTTAGAATGTGTTCAAACTTAAGCAACGATTAACTTAAAATAGATTGCTATATATATATATAATATATATATAATATGTATATATATATATAATGTTATATATAAACTTCATGCTAGCCAGAAACAAAAAACCTAGAAAATTTTTACAAAATTTTACAAAAGAGTGAGAGAGAGAAAGAGAGAGATTCCTAAACATAGCAATAAAGAAAGTCATCAAGTCACAAGAGAGCAAAGGAAAAGAGAACTATAAAAGCAACCAGAAAACAATACACAAAACACAGTAAGTATATATCTGTCAGTAATTACTTTAAATGTTGATAGGTGCTCCAATAAAAAGACATAGGGGAAATGATTAATTAAAAAAAACAAGAGCCATCTTTATGCTGAATATAAGAGACTTAGTTCAGAGGTGAAGACACACACACCAAAAGTGAAGGGATAAAAACAGATTATCCATACAAATGGAGATTTAAAAAAGAAAAAAGACCTGGGGTAAAAGTATTTATACCAGACAAAAGAGTTTGTTTGTTTGTTTGTTTGAGAGAGAGGGAGTGAGTATGAATCTGGGAGGGAGGATAGAGGGAGAAAGAGATTCCTTAACAGACTCCGTGCTCATCACCCTGAGATCATGACCCAAGCCAAAATCAAGAGTCAGATGCTTAGGTGACTAAGTCACCCAGGGGCTCCCAGTTAAAAGAGACTTCAAAATAAAGACTATAAAGATGGCAAAGAAGGGTATTGCATACTGATAAAAGCATCAGTCCAGCTGGAAGATATAAACACTGTAAATATCCATGCACACAACATGGGAGCACTAAATACAAAAGCAAATTTTAACAGACCTAGAGAGAGAATTTCACAGTAATGCAGTAAGAGTAGGGGACTAAAACTTCCACTTATATCAATGGGTAGATCATCCAGACAGAAAATCAATAAGGCATCAGTGACTTTGAGCAATACATTAGACAGAAGACTTAACAAATATATACAGAACATTACATCCCAAAACAACAGAATACACATTCTTTACAAGTACATATAGAGGATTCACCAGGACAGATCCCATGTGAGACCACAAAACAAGATTCAGTAAATTTAAGAAGACTGGAATCATATCAAACATCTTTTCTGACCCCAAGAAAATGAAACTAGAAATCAATTATGAGCCCCTCCCCAAAAAAGCTAGAAGAAAACACAAGCATGTGGAGGCTAAACAAAATGCTATTAACTAATGGGCCATTGAAGAAATCAAAGAAATAAAAAATACCTAGAGACAAATGAAGATGGAAACACAATTTTCCAAAATTTATAGGATGCACCAAAACTGTTCTAAGAGGAAGTTTATAGAGATAGAGACCTAACTCAAGAAGCAAGAGAAGTCTCAAATCTAACTTTACACCTAAAGGAGTTGGGTAGAGGGGGAGCCCAAAGTTAGTAGAAGGAAGAAAATAATAAAGATCTGGGTGAAAACTAAATAAAATAGAGACTAAAAAAATACAGAAGAAGATCAATGAAATGAAAACTGGTTCTTTGAAAAGACAAAGAAAATTGATAAGCCTTCAGCCAGACACATGAAGAAAAAAAAAATGACCCAAATAAAAAAAATCAAAATGAAAGAGAAGTTACAACTGACACAACAGATATACAAAGAATCACAAGAGACTACTATGAGAAATGACACACCAACAAATTGTACAACCTAAAAGAAATGCATAAGTTTCTAGAAATATAAAATCTTCTAAGAATGAAACAAGAAGAAATAGAAAATCTGAACATAGTAATTATTAATAATTAAATTGAATTAGTAACCAAAAAATCCCAAAAAACAAAAGTTAGAACCAGATGGTTTCACTGGTAAATTCTACCCAATATTTAAAGAAGTGTTAATACCTAACCTTCTCAAACTATTCCAAAATACTGAAGAAGGATTGCTTCCAATTTCATTATATGAGGAAACTATTACTCTTGATACCAAAATCAGACAAACACTACAAAAAAGGAAAATTGCAAGCAAATATTCCTCATGAACATGGATGCAAAAATCCTCAACAAAATATTGGCAAACCACAGTCAACAATACATTAAAAGTATTATACACCATGATGCAATAGGATTTATTTATTCCAGAGAATCAAGGATGGGTCAGTATCTGCAAATCAATCAACATGATACATTGCATTCACAAAATGAAGGATAAAAACCACATGATCATCTCAATAGATGCAGCAAAAAAAAGACAAAATTCAACATCTGTTTATGATAAAAACTCTCAACAAAATGGGTGTAGATGAAACACACCTCAACATAATAAAGCCCATATATGAAAACCCACAGCTAACAACATATTCAATGGTGAAAAGCTGCAAGGTTTTCTTCTAAGAGCAGGAACAAGACTAGGATGCCCATTCCCACCACTTTTATTCAAAACATTATCAGGAGTCCTAGTCACAGCAATCAGACAAGAAAAATGAATAAAAGTCATCCAAACTGAGGGGCACCTGGGTGACTCAGTCAATTAAGCATTGGTCTTTGGCTCAGGTCATGATCTCAGGGTCCTGGGATGAAGCCATGCATTGGGTTTCTTGCTTGGTGGAGAGTCTGCTTCTCCTTCTGCCCCTCTCCCCTGCTTGTGCTCTGTCTCTCAAACAAATAAATAAAATCTTTTAAAAAGTCATCCAAATTGGTAAGGAGGAAGTAAAATTGCTTTTATTTGCAGCTGACATCATATTATATATAGAAAATCCTAAAGCCTCCACCACCAAAAATACTACTAGAATTGATAAATGAATTGAAGAATGTTGCAGGATACAACATTAATATACAGAAATCTGTTGTGTTTCTGTGACTAATAATAAACTAGCTCAATGTAAATTAAGTTAAAAAGGTAAAAGACCTACTCTGAAAACTGACATTGATGAAAAAAAATGAAGATGACATAAGGAAATAGATAACATGCTCATGGATTACAAGAATTAATATTATTAAAATGTCTATACTACCTAAAGCAATTTACAGATTCAAGGCTACCCCATCAAAATATCAATGTATTTTTCACAGAACTAAAACAAATACTCCTAAAATTTGAATGGAATTACAAAAGACCCTAGAAAGCCAAAGCAATCTTGAGAAAGAAAAACAAGGGTTTAGGTATCATTCTCCCAGATTTCAAGTACACAACAGAGCTACAAAAATCAAAACAGTGTGGTACTGATACAAAAACAGACAAAGAGATCAGTGGAACAGAATAGAGAATCCAGCAGTAATCCTCTTTGACTTATAAGGTCAAAGAGGCTAAGAATATACAATGGGAGAGAAAAACAGTCTCTTCCAGAAATGGTGTTGGGAAAATGGGAGAGCTACATTCAAAATAATAAAACTGGACCACTGTCTTACACTATATACAAATGGGTATTAAGAAGGGCACATACTGGGACACCTGGGTGGCTCAGTTGGTTAAGCGGCTGCCTTCGGCTCAGGTCATGATCCCAGCATCCTGGGATCGAGTCCCACATCGGGCTCCTTGCTCGACAGGGAGCCTGCTTCTCCCTCTGCCTCTGCCTGCCTCTCTGTCTGCCTGTGTTCTCTTTCTCTCTCTCTCTAATAAATAAAGAAAAAAAAAAAAAAAAAGAAGGGCACATATTGCATGGAGCACTGGGTGTTATAAATAAACAATGAATCTTGGAACACTACGTCAAAAACTAATGACAAAGTGTATGGTGATTAACATAATAAAAAAAGCAAATCAATATACAAATAAGTATATAAAATCAGAATGGATAAAAGGCCTAAATATAAGACTTGAAACCATAAAACTCCTAAAAGAAAACATAGGCAGTAAATTCTTAAACATCCAAAAAATATTTTTTTGGATCTTTCTATAGGCAAAGGCAACAAAAGGAAAGATAAACAACTGAGATTACATCTAACTGAAAAGGTTTGCACAGCAAAGGAAACCATCAACAAAAGGAAAAGGCAACCTGATGAATAGGAGAAGATATTTGCAAATTATGTACCTGATGAGGGGTTAATATTCAAAATAAAGATGCAGCACAACTCAACACCAAAAAAAGTCTGATTTAAAAATGGACACAGAGAAGGTATGTGCTATGGTGAGTGCTGTGAAGTGTGTAAACCTGGCAATTCACAGACCTGTACCCCTGGGGCTAATAATACATTATATGTTAATAAAAATTTTTTAAATTAATTAAAAAATGGACACAGAACCTGAATAGACATTTTTCTAAAGACAACATGTAGATGGCTGGCAAACACATGAAAAACTGTTCAACATCATTAACCATCAGGTAAATGCCAATCAAAACCACAGTGAGAGGACACCTGGGTGAGCATCTGCCTTTGGCTCAGGTCATGATCCCAGGTTCTTGGGACTGAGTCTTGTGGGGGGGGGGGCTCCTTGCTCAGCAGGGAGCCTGCTTCTCCCTCTGCCTGCTGCTCCCTGTGCTTGTATTCTCTTTCCTCTCTCTGACAAATAAATAAAATCTTTAAAAACAAGACTTTATTTAAAAAAAAAAAACCACAGTGAGACATCACCTCACTGGTCAGAATGGTCAAAATCAACACCACAAAGTGTTGGTGAGGATGTGGATAAAAAGGAATCCTCCTGCACCATTGGTGAGAATGTGAATGGGTGCAGCCACCATCAAAAACAGTATAGGAGGGAGGAGTAAGATGGTGGAGGAGTAGGAGACCTAAATATCATGAGGTCCCAGGAGTTCAGCTAGATAGTTATCAAACCATTCCGAACACCTACAAACTCAGCAGGAGATAGAAGAGAAGAAGAGCAGCAATCCTAGGAACAGAAAATCAACCATTTTCCAGAAAGTAGAATGTGCAGAAAAGTTTATCCGAGGGGATATATGGGAAGAGAGACCATGGGGGGGAGGGGTCAGCTCCCAGCAAGTGAGAGAGCAGGGGAGCACAAAGTCGGAACTTTTAGAAGTCTGCTCCACTGAGAGATGTCACTCCAAAGGCTAAGCGGAGGGTGGAGCCCTCAAGGGGACCGTGTGGCTTCAGGATCTACGGGGTCACAGAAAGACCAGGGCTGTCTGACAGTGGCAGAGCTCCCAGGTACTAGGGTGAGGAAATCAGCTACAGAGATGGAGCCAAGGAGGGAGCTCTCAGGTCGGGGTTACCTTAAACAATGTTCCAAGGCACAGTTGGACCACTGCTCTTCAAGCAGGGACCCCACAAATGGCAGATCCAGAGAGATCCTCTTCCTTCCTCCTCTGAGAGGAGTGGTGCAGGAGCTCACTACAGGAATATGATGTGTTTGGAGACTCCAAATGGGGCCGTGTGCCAGAGATAGAAACACTCAGTCACAGCCGGGTGAGCTCAGAGTGCAGCCAGAGACCAGGGAGAGGGAAGGATTGATGGCTTTCCTCTGAGGGCTTACTGAGGAGTGAGGTGCTGAGCTCTCTGCTCCTCCAGGCCAGAGATTGGGAGGTCACCATTTTCATTCCTGTCCTCGAAAGCCCTAGGGAAAGCGTTCAGGGAACAAAGGCTCCCGAAAGGGAACCCAAGCAGATTACTTAGCTTGGCCCCTGGCAAGGGTGGTGCAATTCCACCTCCGGCAAAGACATTTGAGAATCACTGCAACAGGCCCCTCCCCAAAAGGTCAGCAAGAACATCCAGCCAAGACCAAGTTCACTGCTCAATGAGAAATGCAGAACTCCAGAGCTAGGGAAAAGCAACACATAGAATTCATGACTTTTTCCCCATGATCATTTAGTCTTTCAAAGTTAAATTTTTTAAATTTTATTTTTTTCTTATTCTATTTTTAAATTTTTTCCTCTTTCCTATTTTAATGTTTTTAACTATTTCATTTTCTCAATACCTTTTTAAAAAATCTTTAAAAAATTTTATTGTTATAGTCACATTTTATCCCTTCATTGTATTTAACCTTATTTTTTGAATACATATAGGTTTTTTTTCCTTAAAATTTTGGGATGCAATTTCTTCTAATAGATCAAAATATACCCTAAATCCAGTGCATGGCTTTGTTCTATTCTCCAGCCTGATCACACTCTTTCCTCTTTTTTTTTTCTTGTTTTCAACCAACATCTTATCTTATCAATTCCATTTTTAGAATCTTTTAAAATTTTCATCTTTACAGTCATATTCCATCCTTTCATCGTGTATACCCTTATTTTTGTGTGTGTGTATAAGTTTTTCTTTCTTCAAAATTTTATGAGGTAGTTTCTTCCAACAGACCAAAATACACCCCAAATCAAGTGTGCGGCTCTTTTCTATTCACCACTATATATACACACACATATGTATATACGTATACGTATATGTACGTGTATATACATATGTGTGTATATATGTGTGTGTATACACACATATATTGTGTATATATGTGTGTGTGTACACACATATATACATATATGTATATATTCACACATGATTTTGGGTGTATTTGTGTATATGCATACATATATATATATTTGTGTATATACATACATATATATTTGTGTATATACATACACATATATGTATATACATACATATATATTTTGGGTGTATTTGTGTATATACATACATACATATATAATTTCTCCCCCCCCTCCTTTCTTCTTCCCCAGGGTTTCAGGTCTCTTCTGATTTGGTTAGTGTGTATTTTTCTGGGGTCGTTGCTATCCTTTTAGTATTTTGTTCTCTCATTCACCAATTTTAATCTGGATAAAATGACAAGGCAGAGAAACTTGCCACAAAAGAAAAAGAACAAGAGGCAGTACTGATGGCTAGGGACTAATCAATATGGACATTAGTAATATGCCAGAACTAGAGTTCAGAATGACAATTATCAGGGTGCTAGCTGGGCTCAAAAAAAACCCATGGAAGATAATAGAGAATCCCTTTCTGGAGGAATAAAATTCTGGAAAAATAAATAATTAAATCTAACCAAGCTGAAATAAAAAAAGCTATTAATGAGGTGCAATAAAAAATGGAGGTTCTTACTGCTAGGATAAATGAGGCAGAAAAGCAGAAAAGAGAATTAGTGATATAGAAGACCAAGTGATAGAGAATAAACAAGCTGAGCAAAAGAGAGACAAACAACTACTGGACCACAAGGGGAGAATTTGAGAGATAAGTGATACTATAAGATGAAACAAAATTAGAATAATTGGGATACCAGAAGAAGAAGGGGGGGGTAGAAGGTATATTGGAGCAAATTATAGCAGAGAATTTCCCTAATCTGGTGAAGGCAACAAGCATCAAAATCCGGGAGGCACAGAGGATCCCCTTCAAAATCAATAAAAACAGTTCCTCATCCTGCCATCTAATACTAAAACCTACAAGTCTCAGTGACAAAGAGAAAATCCTGAAAGCAGCTCAGGACAGAAGGTCTGTAACATACAATTGTAGAAATATTATAGCAAACTTAGATCTTCTTATTGGACAGACACTTTAACAATTTTAAATATCTATGCCTTTAACATGGGAGTAGCCAATTATATAAACTAATTAATAACAAAATCAAAGAAACACATTGACAATAATATAATAATAGTAGGGGATTTTAACACCCCCCCTTCACTGGAAGGGACAGATCATCTAAGCAAAAGATCAGTAAGAAAATAAAGGCTTTAAATGACACACTGTACCAGACAGACATCACAGATATCCGTCTCAACTGGTATCACATCTGTTGTGTATCACATATGTTGATTTCCCAACAGAAATCGCATCTCATCTGGTACCAAAAGATTGGGATCATTCCCTGCATATTTTCAGACCACAATGCTCTGAAGCTAGAACTCAATCACAAGAGGAAAGTTGGAAAGAACTTAAATACAGGAGGCTAAAGAGCATCCTATTAAAGAATGAATGGGTCAACAGGAAATTAAAGAAGAACTTTAAATATTCATGGAAACAAATGAAAATGAAAACACAACTGTTCAAAATCTTTGGGAAACAGCAAAGGCAGTCCTGAGAGGAAAGTATATAGGAATACAAACCTCCCTCAAGAAACAAGAAAGATCTCAAGTATACAACCTAACCCTACACCTAAAGGAGCTGGAGAAAGAGCAGCATTGAAAGCTAAACCCAAAAGGAGAAGAGAAATAATAAAGATCAGAGAAGAAATCAATGAAATAGAAACCAAAAGAATAGTAGAACAAATCAATGAAACTAGGAGCTGGTTCTTTGAAAGAATTAATAAGATTGATAAACCCCTGGCCAGACTTGTCAAAAAGAAAAGAGAAAGGACCCAAATTAATAAAATTATGAATGAGAGAGATCACAACCAACACCAAATTAACACAAACAATTATAAGAACATATTATAAGCAACTGTATATCAGAAAATTGACCATGTGGAAGAAATAGATACATTCCTAGAGACACATAAACTACCAAAACTGGACCAGGGAAATAGAAAACCTGAACAGACCCATAACTAGTAAGGAGATTGAAGCAGTTATCAAAAATCTCCCAACAAACAAGAGTCCAAGGCCAAACAGTCTCCCAGGGGAATTCTACCAAACATTTAAAGAAGGATTAATACCTATTCTCCTGAAACTGTTCCAAAAATAGAAATGGAAGGAAAACTTCCAAACTCATTTTATGAGGCCAGCATTACCTTGATCCCAAAACCAGACAAAGACCCCATCAAAAAGGAGAACTACAGACCAATATCCTTGATGAACACAGATGTGAAAATTCTCAGCAAAATACTAGCCAATCGGATCCAACAGTACATTAAAAGGATTATTCACCTCAACCAAGGGGGATTTATTCCTGGGCTGCAAGATTGGTTTAACATCTGCAAATAAATCAATGTGATACAATACATTAATAAAAGAAAGAATAAGAACCATATGATACTCTCAATAGATGCTAAAAAAGCATTTTATAAATACAGCATCCTTTCTTGGTCAAAACTTTTCAGTGTAGGGACAGAGGGTACATACCTCAATATCATCAAAGCCATCTATGAAAAACCCACAGCATATATCATTCTCAATGGGGAAAAACTGAGAGCTTTTCCCCTAAGGTCAGGAACATGGCAGGGAGGTCCACTATCACCACTGCTATTTAACATATTACTAGAAGTCCTAGCCTCAGCAATCAGATAACAAAAAGAAATAAAAGGCATCCAAATCGGCAAAGATGTCAAACTCTCACTCTTTGCAGCTGATATGATACTTTATGTGGAAAAACCCAAAGACTCCACTCCAAAACTGCTAGAACTTGTACAGGAATTCAGTAAAGTATCAGGATATAAAATCAATGCATAGAAATTAGTTGCATTTCTATACACCAACAGCAAGACAGAAAGACAGAAGAAAGAGAAATTAAGGAGTCAATCCCATTTACAATTGCACCCAAAACCATAAGATACCTAGGAATAAACCTAACCAAAGAGGCAAAGAATATGTACTCAGAAAACTATAAAGTATTCATGAAAGAAATTGAGGAAGACAAAAAGAAATGGAAAAACGTTCATGCTCATGGATTGGAAGAATAAATTGTGAAAGTGTCTATGCTACCTAAAGCTATATACACATTTAATGCAATCCCTATCAAAATACCATCAATTTTTTTGAAAGAAATGGAACAAGTAATCCAAAAATTTATATGGAGCCAGAAAAGACCTCGAATAGCCAGAGGAATGTTGAAAAAGAAAACCAAAGTTGGCAGCATCTCAATTCCAGACTTTAAGCTTTATTACAAAGCTGTAATCATCAAGACAGTATGGTACTGGCACAAAAACAGACACACAGATCAATGGAACAGAATAGAGAGCCCAGAAGTGGACCCTCAACTCTATGGTCAACTAATCGTCAACAAAGCAGGAAAGAATGTCCAATGGGGGAAAAAAAGACAGTCCCTTCAACAAATGGTGTTGGGAAAATTGGACAGCCACATTCAGAAGAATGAAACTGGACCATTGCCTTACACCACACACAAAAATAGACTCAAAATGGATGAAAGACATCAATATGAGACAGGAATCCGTCCAAATCCTTGAGGACAACACAGGCAGCAATCTCTTTGACCTCAGCCGCAGCAACTTCTTCCTAGAAACACTGCCAAATGCGAGGGAAGCAAGGGCAGAAATGAACTATTGGGACTTCATCAAGATCAAAAGCTTTTGCACAGCAAAGGAAACAGTCAACAAAACCAAAAGACAACTGACAGAATGGGAGAAGATATTTACAAATGACATATCAGATAAAGAGCTAGTATCCAAAATCTATAAAGAACTTACCAAACTCAACACCCAAAGAAAAATCTCATCAAGACATGAACAGAAGACATAGATATTCCAGCAAAGAAGACATCCAAATGGTGAACAGACTTATGAAAAAGTGCTCAACATCACTCAACATCAGGGAAATACAAATCAAAACCACAGTGAGATACCACCTCACACCAGTCAAAATGGCTAAAATTAACAAGTCAGGAAATGACAGATGTTGGCAAGGATGCAGAGAAAGGGGAACGCTCCTACACTATTGGTGGGAATGCAAGCTGGTGCAGTCATTCTGGAAAACAGTATGGAGGTTCCTCAAAAAGTTGAAAATAGAGCTACTCTACAATCCAACAATCTCACTACAGAGTATTTACCTAAAGATACAAATATAGTGATCCGAAGGGGCACGTGCACCCAAATGTTTATAGCAGCAATGTCCACAATAGCCAAACTATGGAAAGAATCCAGATGTCCATCAACAGATGAATGGATAAAGAAAATGTGATACACACACACAGGAATACTATGCAGCCATCAAAAAACCCCAAGATCTTGCCATTTGCAATGATGTGGATGAACTAGAGGGTATTATGCTAAGTGAAATAAGTCAATCAAAGAAAGACAATTATCATATGATCTCTCTGATATGAGAAATTTGAAAGGCAGGGTGGCGGTTGTGGGGGGTAGGGAAGGAAAAAATGAAACCAGATGGGATCAGGAAGGAGACAAACCATAAGAGACTTTTAATCTCAGGAAACAAACTGAGGGTTGCTGGGGGGGTTCTGGGGGGGAGGGATAAAGTGGCTGGGTGATGGACACAGGGGAGCATATGTGCTATGGTGAGTGTTGTGAGTTGTGTAAGACTGATGATTCACAGACCTGTACTCCTGGGCTAATAATAGTTATATGTTAATAAAAAAAAAAAAACAGTATGAAGCTCCCTCAAAATACTAAAAATAGAAATGCCATATGATACAATATGATACCATATGATACAAATGCCATATGATATAAATACTCAGAAGTGGTTCTGAGTATTAAAATACTAATTCTAAGATATATATATCTACATATGGATATATATCTACATATACATATATATATTTCTACCTTCATTGCTATATTATTTATAATAGGCAAGATATGGAGGCAACCTGAGTGTCCTTTGATAGGTGAATGGATAAAGATGTGTTTTATATATATATATAACAATGGAATAGTACTCAGCCATAAAAAATGAGATTCTGCCATTTGCAACAACATGGATGGAACTAGGGTGTATTATACTAAGTGAAATAAGTCAGATAGAGTTAGACAAATACGATTTCACTTATATATAGAACCTAAAAAACAAATGAATAAAACAAAACTGAAGGAAACTCATAGATGTAAGAAATACAGGGTACCAAAGCAGGGGTGTGGGGCAGGGAACAGGAGAAAGAGGTGAAGGAGAATAGGAGGTACAAGCTTCCAGTTACAAAATAAGTCAGTCACAGGGCTGTAAAGTACAGCATAGGGAAGAAAGTCAATAATATTGAAATAACTTTGTATGGTAACTCCAGTCGCAGTGGTGAGCATGTCCTAATGAATGTAAATGTTGAATCAGTAGGTCCTACACATGACATTTATGTACTAATGTATGTTAACTATATTCCAATAATAATAAAAACCTTGCTTTGAAATATTCCTTATAATGTTCATTTGAACAGTGTTGATTACTCTTTTAAAAATATAATTGATCTATTAGCTTCAGGCGTACAACATAAAGATCGGATATTTATTTGTACGCATTGTGAAATAATCAGGAGCTTCTTGAAGCACTTATTTGCCTGGGTCCTAAAACACAGCGCCGTCTTTGCTTTTGGTTTCTATTTTGTTTTTACCTCCATACTTTTCAGTCTGTTTGGCAGTGCTTCCTCATCATCCTTTCCTGCATGACCGGAGTCCCAAGGGCTTCATCCTTGCAGCTCACCTGAGCCGTTTAGGACACTCAATCTCTAAGTGGCCTCACACAGCCCTGGGTCCCAGCAGCATTTGTGCTGCCAGCTGCTACCTCGTCCTGTCCTGACTTTGCCTCGGAACTCCAGATCTGAATATTCCGTCGCTTACTCAGCGCGGCCACTTGGAAAGCCAGCAGGCATCTCCAACTGAACGTGTCCAAACTGACCTCCGGAGGCCCCTTCCGTCTGGCTCCTTCCCCCGTGTCCCTTTACCAGCCTATGACAACTCTATTCACACAGCGGCTCAGGATAAAAACCTCAGAGTCCCACTTGGTTCTTCCTTTCTCTCCTGGGCCACATCAAACCCAGCCACAAATCCTTTTGGCTTCATAGAACCTGATCCTCGTCTGTAAGAAGAAGTGCCTACGGCCACGGTAGCCACGCTAGACCAAGCTACTTAGCACACGGACTATTAAAACCGCTCCCCGTGTAAGCTCCCAACTTCCTCCCTAGCACTCCTGCCTTTAAAAACGTCAATCGCATCAGGGGTGCTCCTCTGCTCAAGACCATCTAATTCAGAGTAAAGCATCGAGTCTTCTGTGCTCTACTAGGCTTGCCATTTCCCGTCTCCCACCTATCGGTCCTCTGGCCACACTGGCCACGGGACTACCTGGAAACTGCTGCTGCTCCCCCACCCCCCTCCTCCCTGCACCCCGCCCTTGCCCTGCACACCTCTTCTTCCCAACACTTGCTGCCTGTGCGTCCTCTCTCTGGCCAGACCTCTGACTCGCCTATCCAAACCATGCTCCCCCTCCCCTCCATGCACCCTCTATCCTCTGACTCATGTTACATGTTGACTTGTGCCCACCAAAAGGTACACTGAAATCCTACCTCCTGGTAGGGCTAAGTGTGACCTTATTTGGAAATAGGATCTTGGTGGTTGTACCCAAGTTAAGATGAGGTTGTCTGGGAGGGCTCCGATCCAATGTGCTGCTTTCTTATAAAAAGACACATGGGGTACATGGGTGGCTCAGTCGGTTAAGTGTCCAACTCTGGATTTCAGCTCAGATCATGATCTCAGGGTGGTGGGATCGAGTCCCATGCTCAGTGGAGGTTGGGGGCGGGGATTTGGTGTGGGTGGGCTGCTTCCGGATTCTCTCCCTCGGCCCCCCCCCCCCACCCGGCCACACTAACAAATCAATCTTTAAAAAAATAAAGAGAGGCACACACAGAGGGAAATGCCAAGTGAAGTTCAAAGACACATAGGATGCAGAGCACCTCGTGGCAACAGAGTCGGCAATCGGGGTGATTCAGCTACAAGACCAGGAGCACGAAGGACAGCCAGCCACCGGCAAAGCACAGTGAGACCCAGGGCTGCAAACACAGCTGGTCCTATGGACACCTTGATTTCTGACGGATAGCTTCTAGAACTGGGCAACGCTCATCTTCTGTTGTCCTAAGCCACCCGGTCTGTGGTGCTTTGTTTCAGCAGCCCCGGGGAACGAATACATCCGAGTTATCGATTCCTCATGCGGCTTAGCACTTTCTGCTATTTTTAGCTTTTCTTGTTGGTCCACTCTCTGTCCTCCCCATTAGATTATGGGCACCAGAGAGTCAGGGCCTCTCAACCCTGTCCAGGGAGAGGCATCCGTCCTCAGGACTCACTCCTCTGGCCGGCACCTGCCCGGTCTTTCTGTCGCCATCAAACTCTTCTCATTTTTGACTCTAAGAATCGGAGATTATTTTGTGTGTCAAACATATGGGCCAAGATCCCACGTGCTTAGAAACATCACCTGCACTCCTAAATGGTGAGAATTTTTATAATTCCTTTTCGTTATAAGGATTTCTGAACTAATTTTTTTAAAGATTTTATTTATTTATTTGACAGACAGAGATCACAAGTAGGCAGAGAGGCAGGCAGAGAGAGGAGGAAGCAGGCTCCCTGCTGAGCAGAGAACCCGATCCGGGGCTCTATCCCAGGACCCTGAGATCATGACCTGAGCAGAAGGCAGAGGCTTAACCCACTGAGCCACCCAGGCGCCCCTTCTGAACTAATTTTTATGCTCCTTTTCCAAGGAATACATGGAGATGCAAAAATGTTAGAGTTCTGATTGAAGAATCATAAGCCTGTGTCTCCCTCCCTGCCTCCTTAGAGATCCGTTACTTTGCCCCGGTATCACAACAAATTCCTGCTGTCCTCCCCGAGACAGAACTTTCCATAGCATACAAAACAAGCCCATGTGAGACTGAAGATCACATTAGCATTGACCAAAGGTCTGGGGTAAATCCAACAGAAACAAATCCATTTTTATGGATGTATTAAATAAATGAAATATATTAAAGCTATTTATGTAAATATTTATATAAATGAAAAACCATTAAGGGCTTGGGATTTTATACTCTGGTATGTAAGAACAGCAGCACCATATGAAGAAACCCAGCAGCATAGATTCCATACAAATGCTGACAATCCTGGACTGGATGCCGGACCTGACTCTAAAGGGGGTCTGAGCTGTTTACTGTCTCAGTCCCTCACTTTCATGCCCTCTGAGTAGCGGGTGCTTTTCTGGCTCCCATTCTTCATGAGACGAGATTACACTACTTCTAAAAATGTAAACAACGCATTTCAGATTTAGGCAAGGCAAACATCACTGGGGTAGAACCAGATGTAGAACCAATATGAGCTTGCAGGGAAGCCTTCTACTATCAGAAAAACAAAAGGCAGTGGCCTGAGCTGAGTCATGGGCCTTGTGGCTGCGGTGTGTGTTCTGCGATGGACTGGGTGCAGCTTGGTCCAACCTGCCCCTCAGACTGGTGCTGGACAGCTTCTGTATATGCCTTCTGTATATGGTGCCTCTGGTTCCTGGCCCAGCCAGCCACGTGATCATCAAAACAGGAAAAAAAAAATTCTTAATAGGTTTAGGAAAAACAGTTACATAATTTAATGAAGCAGATATACTCTTCTAATTATAGATTCAATATTTTCTTGATCACTAGTCTACGTATACTTTTAAAAACAAAGCCACAGTACTATTAGCACACCTGAAATGTACCCATTATTTCTTGTAAAATAGCCTTTGTGCTCAGCTTTCTCTGTCTTACAAAGGCTTCTTGTTTTTATGAATTACATTGGACTTAAATAGAAGCTAACAGATTTAGGCAGTTGTTTGCAATTATCCCCATGGTCTGGACACATACTGGCTGGGAAAGACCCAGGAGGTAGTGAGCGAATCTGCCTCCTGGCCCTTGGAGGGAGGCATCATGGGGGTACCATATAACAAGCAAATGGGCTATTGGAAGTTATTTTGTCTGGCCATCTCCTGACCTATAAAAAAAGAAGAAAGGAAGGAAGGAAGGAAGGAAGAAAGAGAAAGAGAGAGAGAAAAAGAAAGAAAGAAAGAAAGAAAGAAAGAAAGAAAGAAAGAAAGAAA